>JAVJIF010003407.1:0-231752 GCA_038442645.1 Agave tequilana | reverse complement strand
TACGGGGACGTCACTGCGACGTATATAAGTAGGTCAGAAAATGCCCCCACGTATATACGCTAAGCATAAAAGTACAACAAGAATCAGAGTACAACACAAAGCGTGGTATATTCATATGCCAACTATAAAAGTACTAATACAAAGTTATACAAGTTATGATAACTGTTACACTTTACAAGTGTTTTTGTTTTCACAACCAAGTCCAAAAGAACATGTACAAAGATATACACAAGATGCTCACGTAAGAGATGGAGACTCGTGAGCCAAAAGGAAGAGTCTGGCACGAGGGAACTAGATCTGATCAGCCTGCTCACTCAGATACGCTTGGTCCTCTATGGATGGCTCCACTTCGTCCCAAGTATCAGAATCTGAATATTGCAAATCCAAGGAATCAAGACATATAACAGTAAAACAAATATAGCCAAGTGGCTAAGTGGTATGAATAGGAAAAAACCAGAACAGTAAAATAAATGTCTACTAGCTCGTAAACGAAGCATGAGGAGATAAGATCATAATACAATAATCTACAATTAACGTCTATTATTATTACTTGTCTTACTGTGATATCTAGCTATGTGACCCAGCGTCCCAGAGCACATAGATCCATATCCCAATAAAGCAAGGAGGTTATTGGAATCAGCGGTTTGTATCGACGAACTATGTTTACAGTGGACCCCGTACATGCCGGGATAACGGTCCAGGATTGTTCCGTTGCTTGGTGACGGAAGCCAGCCGCTAGGCCAAACAGGAGGGACTTATGTATGCCCTTATCAGGATGGTACCAGTAATAAAGGGAGCAAGCACTCCCCTCGGTCCCCTGGAGGCCCACAGGTCAGACCGGAACATGAGTTGCACAACATTCCTAAAAACCACTGTAAACACGAAAACACATATCGATATCCGCATGTTTCCCCGACCCATGTGTAAGTTGGTCCATTTTATACAAAAGTCAAGTGTATCATGCTTGGTCAAGTGATGGATGATAAGTGGTGATATTCACTATTTAACAAGTTATGGGTGATAATGTACAATAACAAGTCATGAAGTAATATGAGGTAAGATTCATCAAGTAACATGTCATGTAATACCAGTTATGAACATGAACAGGAATAATATACCACACAGTATCAACAATAAGAACCAAATTCAGAACGGAATCAACTAAGTCAACAGTCATAATTAGTCGACTAGGAGGAAAGATTAGTCGACTAATAGGGGTCTTAAGTCGACTAACAGTCTGAATTAGTCGACTAAAACTGGGAAACAGAGAGTGGGTTTCTGTTCAGGAAAAGTTAGTCGACTAGAGTGAAATGTATAGTCGACTAACAGATAACCTAAGTCGACTAACAGTGGGGCTAAGTCGACTAAAACTGTGATACAGAAAGTTAGGATTTATCCAGGAAATATTAGTCGACTAGGTGAAAATAGTAGTCGACTAGGGGTCTCAAGTCGACTAATATCTAGGCTAAGTCGACTGGGGCCGAGAGTTGGTGTTTTCTGGTCCAAGGAAAGAAGTCGACTAGGCTAAAAATGTAGTCGACTAGGGGGGTCTAGTCGACTGGTAATATGGTTTTAGTCGACTAAAATGTGAAATCAGAAAAAGTCACGTTTCAGAACAAATGGGTTAGTCGACTAGTCTCTAGGTCAAGTCGACTAATTCTGGGAAAACAGGATACAGAACAGATTTTATGGTGATTGTTTGATGTCTAAAAATATGATTTTTATGGCACCAGTGTACATGAATGATCAACACAAGTAAACAAGGAAGTTGTCTAGTCTTGGTGAGTAAAGATACTCACTTTGAACGGTTAAATCGAGGCTTGACGAGTTCCGAAAAGATCGTGTCGATAAATATCACCAAATGATTCCACGGCGATACTACGGACGATCACAATCCAAAAGCAGTCGTTGCTTGAAAAGGAGATGGAGACCTTGTGGTGTTTTGGAGTTAGGGTTTGAGATGGAGAAGAAAATGGGGAAGGCTAATCTCTTGGTGAAGTGAAAAAGAGAAAAGAATTGTAAAGGAAAGTTTATATAGGATTTGATTTTTGTAAAGGAGATGCAAATAAAGAATTTGAGAGGGGTTTTGTGTAAAAAGGGGAGGTGAGGGGTGTCTCCCTTGGCCAATGGTGGCCGGCCATGGAAGAGAGAGAAAGAGAGAGGAAGAGGGGCATTAATGAGGAAGGGTGTGGAATTTTGGATATTTTGGAGGAGAAGATATTTTGGGAATTTGGTGGAAGGGAAGAAGGAAAGAAAAAGGAAAAAGGAAAAAAGAAAAGAATTTTAAAAGAGAAAATATTTCTCAAATTTGAAAAATGAAAATATTGAAAATACTGATTCCCGGGTTTAAATCGAGAATGCGGTTAATTTGAAAATATTTCGGAAAATACCGAAATCGTCCGAAATTCAAGTATCTCGGAACGACTCGTAAATTTTACCAAAAATCAATAATAATATATGAAGACGTATAGTGAAATCCGTTTGAAGAAATACTTTATAGTTTTAAAACTAAAAATCCGGAATCAGTTAACTACCGACTCCGTTGGAATTTTCATAAATTTATAAAATTCTCAGAAAAAGTATTTAGATAAGAAATGTCATTCTAAGAAATAATGTCTAAAAGATTTTCTTGAAATTCCTAACTGTTTGGGAATTAAAAATCCAGGAATCGATCAGCGATACTGGTCGACACCGGTTTTGAAGAAATTCATTTTAATTAAAGAAAAATCCAGAAAATCATATAAAATCTAATATATTGGAAATGATATTTGAAATTGAAATGGTCAAATACAGGAAGTAAATCGAAAAATACGATCGAAAAGCTGAATACGCAACTAAGTACGTATTCTGGAACGGGGTATTACAATCCATCCACCTTACAAAAATTTCGTCCTCGAAATTTCATAAGGTGAAAAGGTAACAGGGAAGGTAACAGATAGTTAAGGAAAAGAAGAGAGATAACAATAGAAAAGAATGAGAAGGAAAGAGTTTTTTTACCAAATCAAGATGTGAAGAGTTGAGGATAGCGCTCCCGAATAACGTCCTCTCGTTCCATGTGGCCTCTCCTGGCGCATGCCGGTTCCAAGACACCAATACTAATGAAATGGCTTTGTTCTTCAGTGTCTTCACACTTCTATCCAATATGGCCATCGGCTGCTCCTGATATGATAAATCTGCTGTAGCTCTAGTTCGGAGTGATCCAGAATATGGCTATCATCCTTTACATACCTCCTCAACTGAGATACGTGGAAAACATTGTGCACTCCGTCCAAAGAAGGTGGCAATGCCAATCTGTAAGGACACATCTCCCACTCGCTCCAAAATCTCGAATGGGCCGATATATCTTGGACTCAGCTTTCCACGAACACCAACCGGATGATTTCCCTTGGTAGGTGATATCCTCAAGAATACATGATCTCCAACCTGGAATTCCAATGGCCTCCTCCGTGTGTCTGCCCAACTCTTCTGTCTGCTCTGAGCTGCCCTGAGATGATCTCTGATAATCCTGACTTTCTCTGTGGTCTGAATCAGGATTCGGGCCCCAATAGTCTCCTCTCACCGACTTCATCCCAGCAAATCGGTGACCTGCACTTCCTTCCATATAAAGCCTCAAAGGGTGCCATCTTAATACTGGCCTGATAGCTGTTGTTGTAAGAAAACTCAGCTAAATGAAGATGGTCTTCCATGATCCTTGAACTCTACCATGCAGGCTCTAAGCATATCCTCAAGGATCTGGATGGTCCTCTCTGATTGTCCGTCTGTCTGAGGATGATAAGATGTACTGAACTTCAGACGAGTTCCCAGACTCTCTTGGAGACTCTCCCAGAAAATGAGATCTGAATCTGGTGTCTCTGTCTGAAACAATACTGACTGGAACCCCATGCAGACGAACTATCTCCTTCATGTACTTGTCTGCCAGAACCTCTGTTGTCTGACCCACCCTGAATGGTATGAAGTGAGCTGACTTGGTGAGGCGATCAATGATTACCCACACAGCATTATTACCTTTAGGACTTCGACGTAATGCCGTGACAAAATCCATGGTGATGTGCTCCCACTTCCATCCGGGTATCGGTAAAGGTTGAAGAAGTCCAGCTGACCTCTGATGCTCTATCTTTATCTGCTGGCAAACCAAACACTTGGCAACAAATGGGCTATCTCCCTCTTCATGGCATTCCACCAAAAGTGTTTCTTCAAGTCCTGATACATCTTGGTTCCCCCCGGGTGTATGGAATAAGCTGAACTGTGTGCTTCCTCCAAAATCTTCTGTCTGGCTTCTCCTTGGGGAACACAAAGCCTGCTTCCAAAATACAAAGCACCATCTGGATAGATACAGATATCAGTCCTCAATCCAGCCTCCACCTGAGCTCGAAATATCTGTAATCTGGGGTCCCCCTTCTGAGCTTCCTTGATCTCATCAATCAATGATGACTGGATCTGTAAAGCCATGAGCTGCCTGCCTTCTCAGTTCCTTGCACCACATCAAATCCAATCTGATGAAATCTCGAATCAACTCCTTCTGCTGAGTAATTTGGACTAGCACCCTGTTCTCTGGCATCCTGCTCAGTGCATCTGAAACTGTATTGACCTTGCCTGGATGATATTGCAAGTCAATATCATAGTCTGCCATAAGCTCCAACCACCGCCTCTGCCTCATGTTCAACTCTTTCTGTGAAAAGATATACTTGAGGCTCTTGTGATCTGTGTATATCAGCACTTTATCTCCAAAAGGTAGTGCCCCAAATCTTCAAGGCAAATATCACAGCTGCCAACTCCAAGTCATGAGTTGGGTAATTCCTCTCATGAGGCTTCAGTTGCCTAGATGCATATGCTATAACATGATCATGTTGCATAAGTACACATCCCAGGCCTTTTCCCGATGCATCACTGAATATGACCATCCCTCCTCTCCCTGAGGGAGTCCTCAAGATTGGAGCTGAAATGAGCCTATGCTTCAACTGCTCAAATGCTGCGGTACACTCCTCTGTCCATATGTACCTTACTCCTTTCCGGGTGAGCTGGTCAACGGAACTGCAATCCTAGAGAAATCCTGGACAAAGCGTCTGTAATATCCGGCTAGTCCAAGAAAACTCTTAATCTCAGTCACCGTCCTCAGAACTGGCCAATCCTTTACTGCCTGGACTTTGCTGGGATCAACTGAAATTCCTTCTGCTGAAACCATATGTCCAAGGAAAGCTATGCTGTCCAACCAGAAATCACACTTGCTTCTCTTGGCATGAAGCTGCTCCTGCTGGAGAGTCTGCAAACACAATCCTCAAGTGTTCTGCATGCTCCTTGTTATTCTTTGAATAGATCAAGATGTCGTCTATGAAAACAACAACAAACTGATCCAAGTAGGGCGAGAACACTCGGTTCATCAAGTCCATGAAAACTGCAGGGGCATTGGTAACTCCGAAAGGCATTACTAGAAACTCATAGTGGCCATAACGGGTCCTGAATGCCGTCTTCAGAATATCCTCCTTCTTCACCCTTAGCTGATGGTAACCCGACTGTAAATCTAATTTAGAGAACACACGGGCTCTATGAAGCTGATCAAATAGATCATCGATCCTGGGTAAGGGATACTTGTTCTTGATGGTGACCTTGTTCAATTCCCTATAATCAATACAAAGTCTCTTACCACCATCCTTCTTGTTGGCCAACAGTACTGGAGCTCCCCATGGTGAAGTACTCGGCCGAATCAATCCCTTGTCTGAGTATTCCTGCAGCTGCTTCTTCAGAATCTCTAACTCCGTCGGTGCCATCCTGTACGGAGCCTTGGATATAGGAGCTGCTCCTGGAACTGTATCAATGGAGAACTCAATTATCCTTTCCGGTGGCAATCCTGAAATCTCAGCAAACACTTCTGGAATTCATCCCACACGGCACTCCCTTCTGCTTCTGAACCTCCGAAGTAGTCATCTGAGTCTTTCCCTTGGTAGACTTCACTTCTCCACTAAATTGGAACTCCGGTTGATGAGGGATTCTGAAATTAATCTTCTTCTCCCTACAATCAATAACTGCATAGTACTGACTAAGCCAGGTCATGCCTAAGATTACGTCGTACCCTTTGGTGTCTAGTACGAGCATATCTATGGCCAAAGTCTTATCACAAAGTTCTACTGGACAATCAGTACAAACTCTAGAAGATATGACTACTCCATTCCCAGTACTAATCTCCCATTTGTGGTCTAAAGATCTAACAGGTATAGAATGTAAGGCCACAAAAATAATCTGAGATATAACAGTGGGATGCTCCTGAATCGAAGAGAGCGAGAACAGGTACTGAATTAACTTTGATGTTACCTGTTATCACTTCCTCTGAAGCCTCAGCCTCCTCTGCTGTCAGAGTATAAGCCTGACCTCTGCCACGCCCTGCTGCAGTCCTACCTCCCCTCTGAACTGGGCGAATAACATGCTGTGGAGGAAGGGGAAGAGCTCTCCTCATCACTGGTCCCTGGTTCCTCTGCCCAAGTGGCCCTGGTAACCCTCTCTGTCCATTGGGTCCTGAAGTGCTGGCAAAGTCTGGTTGGTTATCTCCAATCTCCTGTGTGGACAAGCCTCTATAGAATGATCTCTTGATCCACACACTAAACATAACCCATTTGCCCTCCGGTAATTTGGTCGAGTGTGCCCTGGTTTCTGACAATAGTTGCAGAAGGCAATTGGTTGGGCTGTCTGGTAAGGAGCCGGTCTGAAAGGTTGCCTCATCTGAACTTTAGCTGCTCTGAACGGGCCTCCTCTTCCCACTGGTACAAATGGCCTCTTCATGGCCTGGTTCTCTTGCTTCTGTAACCCACGCTCCACCTCTCGAGCGATGGTAAGAACCTCCGAGTAAGTCTTCAACTGCTGGGGCATTAGGAATACTTGTATATCCATCTGCAGGCCCTGCTGAAATCTGCTTGCCCGCTTCTCTTCATCTGTCACCATGTACGGGGCAAAACGACTCAGTCTAAGAAACTCCGCGGCATACTCGTCCACGGACTTGTTCCACTGCTGGAGTCTGATGAATTGCTCCTCCATATCTTTCTGAGCAGTAGCAGGGAAGAATCGGCTGTAAAAACTCTTGGAGAAGGCGTCCCAAGTGACGGGCTTCTCCAGTCTAGCCTCCTCTGCGAGCCACCAAGTTCGAGCTATGTCTTTCAGCTGAATCTTGGCGACCTCAACTTGGTTCTCCTTTGGAACACGGGCGGCGTTCAGCAGATCTGTAGTGTCCGTCAACCATTGCTCAGCCTCCAATGGTTTCTCGCTCCCCGTGAATATAGCAGGCTGCAGTCTTCTGAAGTCCGAGACATTTCCCGGCCTCTGCTCCTTAGGAGCTGCCAACTCCTGCCTGAGGAGCTCGGTCTGCTGCTGCTGGTTTTCCATCATGGTCTGAATGACCTTTAGGATGTCAGCATTCTCTCCTCCTACGGGTCCATTCGGTACTTGCCCGATACTGTTACGACCCGATCGTCTCTCCATTCCGAATGATAACTGGAATTGGAAACAATGGAAAGGAGTTTAGGATACGAAGGAATGGATCAAGGACGGAATCAAGAAGGACTAATAACTTTGTACATTGTAGTTGGCATTAGCAAATTACAGTAATTTGCTACTTGATTGTACTTTAGGTGTGAGAGCCTAAGCTCCGATACCAACCTGTAACGCCCCGATTCCACGGATACGGGGACGTCAATGCGACGTATATACGTAGGTCAGAAAATGCCCCCACGTATATACGCTAAGCATAAAAGTACAACAAGAATCAGAGTACAACACAAAGCGTGGTATATTCATATGCCAACTATAAAAGTACTAATACAAAGTTATACAAGTTATGATAACTGTTACACTTTACAAGTGTTTTGTTTTCACAACCAAGTCCAAAAGAACATGTACAAAGATATACACAAGATGCTCACGTAAGAGATGGAGACTCGTGAGCCAAAAGGAAGAGTCTGGCACGAGGGGAACTAGATCTGATCAGCCTGCTCACTCAGATACGCTTGGTCCTCTATGGATGGCTCCACTTCGTCCCAAGTCTCAGAATCTGAATATGCAAATCCAAGGAATCAAGACATATAACAGTAAACAAATATAGCCAAGTGGCTAAGTGGTATGAATAGGAAAAATCAGAACAGTAAAATAAATGTCTACTAGCTCGTAACGAAGCATGAGGAGATAAGATCATAATACAATAATCTACAATTAACGTCTTATTATTATTACTTGTCTTACTGTGATATCTAGCTATGTGACCCAGCGTCCCAGAGCACATAGATCCATATCCCAATAAAGCAAGGAGGTTATTGGAAATCAAGCGGTTGTATCGACGAACTATGTTTACAGTGGACCCCGTACATGCCCGGGATAACGGTCCAGGAGGATTGTTCCGTTGCCGGTGGTGACGGAAGCAGCCGCTAGGCCAAACAGGAGGGACTTATGTATGCCCTTATCAGATGGTACCAGTAATAAAGGGAGCAAGCACTCCCCTCGTCCCCTGGAGGCCCACAGGTCAGACCGGAACATGAGTTGCACAACATTCCTAAAAACCACTGTAAACACGAACACATATCGATATCCGCATGTTTCCCCCGAACCATGTGTAAGTTGGTCCATTTTATACAAAAGTCAAGTGTATCATGCTTGGTTCAAGTGATGGCATGATAAGTGGTGATATTCACTATTTAACAAGTTATGGGGTGATAATGTACAAAACAAGTCATGAAGTAATATGAGGTAAGATTCATCAAGTAACATGTCATGTAATACCAGTTATGAAACATGAACAGGAATAATATACCACACATGTATCAACAATAAGAACCAAATTCAGAACGGAATCAACTAAGTCAACAGTCATAAATTAGTCGACTAGGAGGAAAGATTAGTCGACTAATAGGGGTCTTAAGTCGACTAACAGTCTGAATTAGTCGACTAAAACTGGAAACAGAGAGTTGGGTTTCTGTTTCAGGAAAGTTAGTCGACTAGAGTGAAATGTATAGTCGACTAACAGATACCTAAGTCGACTAACAGTGGGGCTAAGTCGACTAAAACTGTGATACAGAAAGTTAGGATTTATTCCAGGAAATATTAGTCGACTAGGTGAAAATAGTAGTCGACTAGGGGTCTCAAGTCGACTAATATCTAGGCTAAGTCGACTGGGGCCGAGAGTTGGTGTTTTCTGGTCCAAGGAAAGATTAGTCGACTAGGCTAAAAAATGTAGTCGACTAGGGGGGTCTAGTCGACTGGTAATATGGTTTAGTCGACTAAAACTGTGAAATCAGGAAAAAGTCACGTTTCAGAACAAATGGGTTAGTCGACTAGTCTCTAGGTCAAGTCGACTAATTCTGGGAAAACAGGATACAGAACAGATTTTATGGTGATTGTTTGATGTCTAAAAATATGATTTTTATGGCACCAGTGTACATGAATGATCAACAAAGTAAACAAGGAAGTTGTCTAGTCTTGGTGAGTAAAGATACTCACTTTGAACGGTTAAATCGAGGCTTGACGAGTTCCGAAAAGATCGTGTCGATAAATATCACCAAATGATTCCACGGCGATACTACGGACGATCACAATCCAAAAGCAGTCGTTGCTTGAAAAGGAGATGGAGACCTTGTGGTGTTTTGGAGTTAGGGTTTGAGATGGAGAAGAAAATGGGGAAGGCTAATCTCTTGGTGAAGTGAAGAAAAGAGAAAAGAATTGTAAAGGAAAGTTTATATAGGATTTGATTTTTGTAAAGGAGATGCAAATAAAGAATTTGAGAGGGGGTTTTTGTGTAAAAAGGGGAGGTGAGGGGTGTCTCCCTTGGCCAATGGTGGCCGGCCATGGAAGAGAGAGAAAGAGAGAGGAAGAGGGGCATTAATGAGGAAGGGTGTGGGTGTGGATTTTGGATATTTTGGAGGAGAAGATTTTTTTGGGAATTTGGTGGAAGGGAAGAAGGAAAGAAAAAGGAAAAAGGAAAAAAAAGAATTTGTAAAAGAGAAAATATTTTCTCAAATTTGAAAAATGAAAATATTGAAAATACTGATTCCCGGGTTTAAATCGAGAATGCGGAAAATATTTCGGAAAATACCGAAATCGTCCGAAATTCAAGTATCTCGGAACGACTCGTAAATTTTACCAAAAATCAATAATAATATATGAAGACGTATAGTGAAATCCGTTTGAAGAAATACTTTATAGTTTTAAAAAAAAATCCCGGAATCAGTTAACTACCGACTCCGTTGGAATTTTCATAAATTTATAAAATTCTCAGAAAAAGTATTTAGATAAGAAATGTCATTCTAAGAAATAATGTCTAAAAGATTTCTTGAAATTCCTAACTGTTTGGGAATTAAAAATCCAGGAATCGATCAGCGATACTGGTCGACACCGGTTTGAAGAAATTCATTTTAATTAAAGAAAAATCCAGAAAATCATATAAAATCTAATATATTGGAAAATGATATTTGAAATTGAAATTGGTCAAATACAGGAAGTAAATCGAAAAATACGATCGAAAAGCTGAATACGCAACTAAGTACGTATTCTGGAAACGGGGTATTACAATGAAGATGAACTAGAATTTTTTAACATTGAGAATAAAGAAATTCAGAATGAAAAAGTGGTGATAAAGAATTTTGTGGTGAAATGAGGATGAATAACAATGAGCATTGAAACTGGGAATGCCTAAGGCTAAGAAAATAACTGAACTCGTTTCCCAACTGAGCCCGCGCAAACAAACACACTGGAACGATGGGAAACGGGCTAGAGGGAAACGACCAAAGAAAAGCCTAGGTGATGAACACACTTGTACATATTCCTTGTAAATAATTTTTGTACACTTTTGTAAATAAATAAAAATAAAAATAAAAATAAAAAATATATAAAAAAAATAAAAAAATGAGGGATTTTTTTCACAAATTCCACAAAAGTTCCATTCCTTTACAACTTTCAAAATCCTAGGTTTCTACATCTCTTCCCTAGGGTCAAACTCCTTTTCAAAACTCCAAATCCCTAGGTTTGTAAAATCACATTTAACCTAGGGATAAAGTTGGAACTCTCAATTTTTTTCCCTCCTATAAATATCCTCTCTACCCTACCCCTCCTCCCTCAAACGCAAAAAGCATCTCAGATCTGAAAACTCCCTTCAAGCGCCGCCCTCCAATTTTTCCCTTCCACAGAGCCTTCCTTCCTGCCGCGCTTCCGCGACCCAGGCCGCAGATCCGCGGCATCCTTGGCGATTCTGGAGCGCCGCCGAATTTTCTACCGATCGATTTCTTTTTCAATCGGCCGATCTGGTGCCTGATCTACAGAATTCTTCCACCTGTGCCCTCTGCAAACCCGTTTGTTCCCCCCACGTATTCCGGGGGTGGTTCGAATCTCAATCTCTCAAATTTTATTTTGCAATACATTGATAGCATGACACCTAGTATTTTTTCTGAGAAAGACTTTGGGAAAATCTTGTGTGATTCTAATGGTTATGGGCATATATTCCTAGATCGAATTAGGGCGTGGGATTGGTATAACTTAGTGTACGATAACTCTGAGAACGATGCATTTACTGTCCTGAATTAGTAACACTATTCTACACATCCATTGATCATACATCCATAGATCTACACACATACCAATTCACCGTGCACATACCTCTAGGCGACTTGTTTATCACGCTTCCTCTCCTTGAGAAAATCACCTGTGTCCCTAGTATCACACAGCACAGCGACCCTCTCCCACTTATCGATTACATGACAGTTATGGGGTTCGCTGTACGGAACAAGACTGCGGCTAAAGGCCAGCACCACTTTTAGGAACGTACACTGCGTTGGATGCTGGATCCAACGTAACATCTAAGGGCGGACACCACAACTTCATTCAACCGCCCGGTGTTGCAGATAATTCATGATTTGATGACTAGGCAACACACGGTCTGTTTAAGCAAGACCATCTTCCACGCGATCATTGCCAACTCCTCCCGCACTCGGGGTGCCAAACACTCCCACCCTATTCTGATTACGCGTCTGTGTAGGACTTTCCTACCGGACGCCGTATTTGATTCCTTTGACCGAGTGTTTGTGACACCTGAGCGACCCACCAGCTCCTATAACAGCTGTTTGCACGCGGTTTGGACTCCTAGTGTCCAGCCTGAAGATCTACCGGTGGAGTCCTCTTCGGAGGAAAGTTTAGAGGAGGAAGATGAGCCTCAGTTTTGGCGTCAGGATCCCCCAACAGATTCACGTGCCTTCATGTCCACCATCTGGAAGGGCATGAAGAAAATTTTTAGGGGCAAGTAAGACTTAGGAAGAAGGTGGAGGAGCAATCCTCTAGGTTGGACCGCATTGAGGCGGGGTTGCGGCGATCTCAGTCGGCTGGACCCAGCACCACCGCTGGTCCAAAGCGACGGAGGGAATGATTTCATACCTTTACCTATTTCATGCATCTTTTTATCTTGCATACATTGGGGACAATGCATGAGATAGGTATGGGGGGGGTAGATTCTAACCTAGAATTTTCATTTTCTTTTTAGGCTTTTTTTTTATTTTTTAGGATTTTCGTGTTCTTTTTAGGTTTTTTATTTTCTTTTAGATTTTACCTTTCTTTGTAGATTTTTTATTTTCTTTTAGATTTTACTTTTTCTTTTAGAAAAATAAAATAAAAAAATATAAAAAATATAAAAAAAAGGAAATCTTGATCCATGTTTAAAGAATCAAAACTTGACTTTAGGGATTAAGGAAGCTCTTAACTATGATTTCTAATTATAAGTTGAAAAGAGGAGTTTGTTGGATTTTTAGGTTAAGTAAAAAAGGATAAGAAAAATAACTAGATTTTAATTCTTTCTTTAGGATATATACATTAAACATATTGAGGGATTAATCAAAGACTTTGTGACTTTATTACATATATATATAATAAAAAAAAAGAGATAGAAGAAAAAATATATATATAACTAAATAAATACTTAGCCACTAATTAAGCTGGTTAGCCGTGCCTCAAGAAGCATGGCAAGTCACGCCTAAAGGTGGTTAAGTCCTTAGTATTCATGGCCTAGTTTACTTGAGTCATCAAACCCGAGGGATGTTTCTCATCTGGTGCCCTAAGACCGACTGGTTTGGGAGTCATCGGTAAGAGGCTCGCTACAAGGGTAAATTAGAAAGCCTAAGGAATGCTAAGGAAATGTAAATAAATAAATATTGTATATAAAATAAATAAAAAAAATGTTAAATATATTAGTAAATAAATAAACTTAGTCTAAGAAAGATCCTTCATATTTATAGATGTATATATACCAGGATTGATGCAAAATCTAGTTTTTGATCTTTTTCTTAAAAACTTAACCTAAATTGAAAACAAAAACTCTAAATAGACGCTTATAAGAGGAATGACAAGTTTAGGGTAACCCGAAACCTATAACTCAAGTAAGAATCTTGAAAACATGGATCAAAATTTTCACTAACACTTTTATTTTTCTTTATGGATTTTATGGGTGCAATCCGCTGAAAACCCTCAGGAGACAACACTCCTCCTCTAGGGTAACCTAGAGGTTTAACGGCTTGTTGCACGTGCTCAGTATAATCGTGTCACCTACGAAAGTGGTGTAATAATCTAGTTAGGATTTTTCTTTTCTTTCTTTTTTGCTCAGGGACGAGCAAAAGCTAGGTATGGGGGTGTGATTGTTATTCATTTTTGCATATTTTTCCACATCCATACCATGCATTATATAAATAAAAATGTTTTTTACTCTTTTTCTCTCTATTTTTGCAGGTCCAATATTAATGAAGAAGAGGCCCAAAAATCCATGGAATTATCATGAATTAAAGGGGATAATCAAGGCCCAAAAGAGAAGCCCAAGAGTTGAGCCCAGGATCTGGAGACATCCACGCGCCCAGTCAGCAATCTAGAAGATCCAGGTGGCTAACAGAACGTAATAACTTGGCAACAGAAATCGCTGGCGCAACGGCCAAGATTCTGCCGCGAAAACGCGGCTCTGGCGCAGTTATCTGGCCGTTGAGCCCGAGATTTTCTCCAACAGTCTGGATTCTAGAGCCTTCTCTTCTGAAGCCTATAAAGTCCCATCAGGGCCAGTGCGAGAGAAGAAGGAGAGAATAGAGGAAAGAGCTTATAATTTGTAGGTTTTTTCTCTAGGTTTTTAGTGCTCATAGTCTTCTTCTTCCTCCTATAAATTCTGCAAGAGAGAGATAGTGAGCGAGTGAAAGCTTGTAATCAAGGGGTGACAACTTGAAGCAAGGATTAATCCAAAACTTCCTTCATCTATTGCATTTTCTAGTGCTTTACATTTCTTGCTTTATTTCATTCAAGCTTTACTTTCATAGCATAATGTCGTGTTGTTTGCTTTCCATTGTAATGTCTAGCTAATTTTTCTAACATGACTAGCTAACCACTAACTTTGCTAACTTCTAACTCTTGGGTGATTGCTTATCTTAATCTTGCAAATGTTGAGTCTTTTTCATCCCCGATGGGTTACTTTCATTCTGGCAAACTATTGTTGTAATTCCATATGATTCATGTGTGCCTCATTTAGAGCCTTGTCTTTAGAACAAGTGCCTTGATGGAACATGGAGATGGAGCACAAACCATATGCTATTTGTTGTACAACTTTCTTACTTCAATGCTAACATGATGTATGCCTTGAATAACTAATGAATTTTGTATCTTCTTTCTTAGTATCCCTTGAGTGACACTCCTCGATTCCACCATTGAAAGTCTATCTTGAGAGCCGATGAAATCAATGAGGCTACAAGACAAGTCCAAGATGATCACCCATCCATCAAGTGGGAAAGTACATTGACCAACAAGCAAGACAAACACTTGCCGATGAAAAAACATGAGGCATGCATCACCATAATGGAGACTAGTAAGTTAGCAAATTAGTAAGGTTAGCTAGTCATGGTTTTTCCCATCTAAAAGTCTTTTACAAGTTTTCCTTCTTTAGTATTCTTTCTAAAGCAATTCTTGTTTTCGAATTCTTTTCACTTCCTTTCATCGTTTCTATTTTTATGTACAAATCCACCACAAATCCTTTCACCTATTTTTCCATGTCTTTTTCATTCTTTTGAAACAAAGAAGAACATTCGTTTTCTTTCTTCAACATCGAACCGTAAAGCTTCCATCGTGAGCTCTCCTCGAGGATCGACCCGTATAGCTTATGCTACTGCGGTGATTTGGAAGGAATACATCAAGCATAGTGAATACATTTTGGAGTAATTAAGCACCTAAGGTTGACTCTAAACTTCCTCTCTTTTGTTGAATATCTGTGCAATTCTACTCCACTACTCTTTCCTTATCAGATACATGTGAGGCAACTATCACTAAGAGGTTAGCAAGGTTAGTAGAGCCATTAATAGTTAGTAACTATGAGCTTTCTTTCTTTTTTACATTGTTTTAGAAATATACCAACAATCACAAATATATTTTTTCTATGTTTCTCACTTATTTGTTTTCACTGTATCCTTCTCTTTCCATTTTTTTGTTTTTATTTTCTTTTCATTCTTTAAAACATAAAAGAAACTTTAACACACACGTGAACATGCCAGTAAGCTTCTATCGCTTTCCGTCCCTGTGGATTCGACCCGTTTAGCCTCTATGCTATAACAGAAGTATCGAGGAAGCCAAAGCACACACTTTAACTCTTGATTTCAAAACATACACTTTTCGTGCGCGGTTTCCCCGATCAAATTTTGGCGTCGTTGCTGGAGATGGGAATAATTTGATTTCATATTTTTGTTAACTTTTTTCTTTATTTTTATTGTGCAGATTAAATTTTTAGCTTTGAAGAAGTCTACACTTACTTTTTGTGGTTGGATAAATTCTTATATATTGCTATATTCTGTTACTACTTTCTGTTTATATTATCTGTGCACTATAATAATTTTAAGAACTAAAATATAGTAATTTGATGTTTTAAAATGGTTAGATATTTACATCTAGGCACATGTCAATTTCATTCCAATATACTTTAATTTATTCTTCTGCTATTGTGATCTGGACTGATGTGTACATATTGAATTGCATATAGCTTAGAACGATTACTTGAGTGATTTACTCTCTTTTTTTGCGTTCATTCTTTACTATATTGCACAGTTGCACAAATCAAAAATTAAGGGCAAAACCCAACATAACATATGGTGGGAAAGTCATTACCTTCTCTTAGCCCAAAAACTACCTCCCTACTCACACTACCCAAAACAAAATGATCAACCATCCATCCTGGAAATGAACATAAAACTTTGCGTGAGTCTGACCAACAATCACAAAATATGACGGACTCATGATTTCACCATAATTTTCAAAACCAATTTCCATACTCAACTTTTCAAGAGGAACCAATTGCAAAGAGTATGAAAGATATGATTCAGACTCAAAACTTTGTTATCCGGCCTACAGTAGGTTAGATCAATAATAATGGAGTGGATTGATCAATAAGAATGAGGAAAGTATTTTTTGTCAACCTTTGACCAATCCTTATATCCTTAACTCTACCGATTGGACCCAAGAATCATGTTATTTTGGAAACCAAGATTAATTTCAGTACCATTGGAACTTAGCCAAACTCCAAAATTTGAAATCACATTGATATTTTGACAAGTTATCCTTTTTTGAAATTGAAATTGAACATGAAAGTGATTCTGAACCTCAAGTTGGTAATTTTATTTCGCTTTTTGACTCAATAATGACTCTGGTATCTTTACCAGATTTTTTTCTCTATTTCAGAGTCAACATTGAATCCTGTTCTGGCACACTGTGAAATTGAATCATCAATATTTTATGATCACATTCCGTTAATGGGGAAAGTGTATGGACATTAATTCTTTGGTTTGAACCCCATTTTTGAACTAATTTTAACTCCCATTTTTGAATCTCGACTTGATCTGTGTCAAATTCCTGAGTTGGTATCAGTTTTTGTTCCTATTCCATTTGAGTCCAATCAATTATCTCTCAAAATCACATTTCATTGTTGGACAAGGATGTTGAACAAAATGACTAAGTAACTATTTTTAAAAATTGAAAATTGGACAGGGGTAATTTTCAATAGGATATACAGTTCTCCAACATTTTAATGGGTCATATTAGAGAGGTCATTGGTGGTTTTTGCGAATTCTACAATATATGATTTGAGCCATATTTTGTGGGCCAATTAGACCAGCACCAGAACCACCACCCTAAGGTAATTTTTCCTTCCCTATTTTGTTTCATGCCTATACACATTCACGTTGCATTGAGGACAATGCTGAGATAAGTGTGAGGGAGGATTTACTAACATAGTTAATTTTAAATTTTCTTTCTCTTACACTTATTTTTAGAATATTTTTAGATTTTTCTTTTATATAGAAACTCTTTTCTTTTTTTTTACAAAACTTTTTGAAATAAGAGAAATTGTTTTGATTTATTTTTAAGAAAGTTAAAAGGATCTTAGGAATTAATAGGACCTAAAATTATGATTATTAAACTGAGTCAAAATAATATATCTTGTTTAAATTTTAGGATAAGAAGATAAGATTAGAAAGATAATTTGATCTTAAATTTTTTTATCATAGATATATGCACTTCAGACTTGCACAATTTTTTGGATTGAAATAAATACTGAAAGTACCATAAAAAAGGCCATAAAAAATATATAAAAAATAATGAAAAAATCACTTATTGAAGCTGGGTAGTTATGCCTCAGGAAGCATGATTATTTACGCTTAAAATGGTGGACAAAAATAAAATAATCCCCTTAGTTTTGTGGCCTTGTTTACTCGAGTCCTTAAGCCCAAGGAATGTTTTCTCATTTGGTTCCCTAAAACCATCTAGTTTGGGAGTAACCGGCTAAAGGATCACTACTCGGATAAGATAGAAAGCCTAAGAAAACTAAGAGAAGAAAAAATATATAATAATGGCATGAAAATTAGAGTCGATATCCCAAAATTTTCATAGTTCA
Organism: Agave tequilana; assembly: GCA_038442645.1. NCBI lineage: Eukaryota > Viridiplantae > Streptophyta > Magnoliopsida > Asparagales > Asparagaceae > Agave > Agave tequilana. The sequence goes on along the minus strand of JAVJIF010003407.1, from coordinate 213,844 downwards.
CAAAGTGTATATTTTTCTAAGAGTTTTATGAGAGATCAAAGAATCGATTCAATTTTAAATTCTTACATTTAATTTATAACAAGATTTTGCATTTAGACTTAGTTTAAAGAAGAATAATTTTTAGTTAACCTATGACCTTGGATCACTTAACTTTTCGCAAAAATATTTTAACACTTTTTCTATTTCAAAATGCCTTTTCAAAATACTAACATTTAAATTTTTTCTTTATGGATTTTGTAGGTGTAATCCGCTGAAAACCTCAGGAGACAAAACTCCTCCTCTAGGGAAAATTAGAGGTTTAATGGCTTGTTGCCCATGCTCAGTGCAAGCGTGTCACATGCGAAAGTGGTGTAAAATTCCTTAGTTAGCTTTTCTGTTTGCTCGAGACGAGCAAAAGATAAGTGTTGGATGTGATTAGTCTCCAAAATTGCATATTTCATACGACATCTTCACATTTATTCAATATTAAATTCTATTAATAACACCTCTCTGGTATGTTCCTAGGTCCATGGTGTGGAATGAAAAGAAGCCAAAAATCTTATTTATTTGGTGATTTAAATCCTATAAGAATAGACATTGACTTTGGAAGGAGGATCTATCAAAACTGGTTCATATATCCAAAAACAAGCAACATATACCGATAGGGGGACAAACTGACAACGTATGGCAGAAGGCGCCGCGCGCGCGCTGTGCTAGTTCGGTCGTGGAAACTCCATTGCCGTACTATGGAGTCGCGCGTCAAGATTTGACGCGCGACTCTGTGTACTCTCCCTGGTGCCTCTTTTTGCCTATAAATATCCTGGGATTTCTAGAGCTCAGAGGAGAAGAGTCTTGAGGAGATTTTAAGGGATGTTTCTTCTCCATTTATGTAGTTGTTAGGATAATTTAGGTTAGCTATTCTTCTTCTTTCTCTTTTGTATTTTCCATTTCTAATTGATCTTGTAATAGGGAAGAGAGTAGTATATAAGATGAAAGCAAGAGTGTTTGTAATGGAGGGTGACATTCTATGAAAGGTTCTCTCTTTATCTCTACTTGTTTTCTTCTCTTTAACTCTTTTTACATATTTAGCTAATTTTCTTCTCATGGCAACTAACTACTAACCACTAACTTGCTAACTTCTTTCTTGATAATCCACATGAATCTAACAGCCTCTACTTGACCTTGCTCTTGCAAGAGTCATTGATAGCTCATGATGATGGATTTTATCACTCTAACATCCTAACTCTCTAACAAGCTAACATTACTTTATTTCATACTTGCTCTCCTTTTATTTTGATAGTATAAGTGTAGCTTGCACTTGTTTGTTAAGTTTGGATGTAATGAGTTATCTTATGGGTCATGCTCTTGAACCAAGGACCAGTGATAGCCAAGGATACATGTGAGGCAACTATCACTAAGAGATTAGTATGGTTAGTGGAGCCATTAGTGGTTAGTAGCCATGAGTTTTCTTCCTTTTTACTTTATTTTAGAAATATACCAAAAATCACAAATACATTCTTTTCTATGTTTCCCACTTCTTTGTTTTCACCGTATCCTTTTCTTTCTATTTTTGTTTTCTTTTTCTTTCATTCTTTAAAACATAGAAAAACGTTAACACACACGTAAGCATACTGGTAAAGCTTCTATCATTTTTGTCCATATGGATTCGACCTGTTTAGGCTCTATACTATAATGGAAGTATCGAGGAAGCCAAACACACACTTTAACTCTTGATTTCAAAACATACACTTTTCGTGCACGATTTTTCCACGATCACCAGCCTGCAAAAATACAGGTTAGTAGTTCACTCAGATTACCATGGAATGCAGCAAATCTGAGGGCTTCTGGGCTGTGATTTCTTGAACAGAGCCCAGGGCCACTTATATGTCCACTGCAGCAAAAAAATCCTTACTGTTAAACCTGTACACCAAGAACAGAAAAGAAAGTTAATCAATAAAGTAAATAAAAAAGAGTTACTTACCATCCCTCCTCGCAACGGCGCCAAATTTGATTAAGTCTAAACCTCCACACAGAAAATACAGAATTTCAGAACTTATAAATAAAGAGTGCAAAGTGTTCAAAACTACACGATAGCGAGTGGCTATGCTGGTCGTGATCCATAAGGAGGGACTAGCGATGGAAGCTTTTGTAAGTTCTTTTTAATTCACTAAAAATTGTTAAAGTTCTTCTCTTGTTCTTTAAAAAAAAGAAAAATAAGTTATATTAAATTATAAAAGTGATAATTAGAAGGAGATGATGATTTGAAAAATATAAAACTAAGTTAAAGAAAGAAATTAAAAAAATGAATAAAAGAGTTGGGAGATGGGGATGATCTAAACTAAAGGATTAAAAAAAGGAAGAAAAAACTAAAATAACTTACCTACCTTTTCCAGTTGATGACTTACCTGAAATCCTTATTAACGATGTACTTTTGCTTAAAGGCGAGCGAAGCATGCCAGATAAGATTGACTCTCGATTTACACTATGAAATGAAGGTGCAAGCTATACTACCATAGAAATGATTATTCATCACCATAGGCCATCAACAACAGTTACAAGGGTGAGGCAACTCTGCTGGAGAACTGCTTCTCCACTATAGAGAACCAAGTGCCACAATTCGACGTTAGGTCTACTGCAGAGACCTTGATCGTTCACTTTGACCAAGAGAAGTTTGAATAACTTCTCTCTGGGGTAGCACAAGTCCCCTACATGTGCGCAAGCACAGGAAGGTCAATGTAGCTAGAGTACCTCTGGCTGTTTCTTAGAAGCAAGTCTCTGTTGAGACTACTGAGGTTCTCTGTGAACCTAACACAGTCTCACATGAGGCTAAACAGGCTCCATGTGAGCCTAAACGGCTCTGCGCGAGCCTCAATAGGCTCTACATGAGCCTATTACAATATCAACTGAGACTCAGTTAGCCCCACGCCAAAGTGTTAACGTTCCAAGCGAGGTTGTAAAGGTTCCTTGCAAACCTAGAACAGCTTCTGCCAAACTATGTGGATTGCAAAGTCCACAATTCCTTCTCTTGATCCAGCTTCATGCGAAGCTAAGATAGTCTTAGATTAGAAGACTACCTCAGCTCCTCACAGATCTAAGTCTTGCCTATCACGCGAGGCTAAAACCAAATCACTCTATGCTGACAATGAGGCTACTGCAGCCCTGCTTGCATCAATAATACTGCTGGGCAGTGCTAAGCCTGTCGCGCACGAGGCTAACTTCAAAGCACCTTTGCGTGCTAATAGCGTCGCTGACTCATCATCACTCCCACTGACAGCACCCAAGTGCTAAAAATCTCTGCTGCAAGGCTAGAAATAAAGCACCATTAAGTGCTAACAACAAGACTATTCTAACCTCGCTTGAAGGAAAAGCTCTGCACGACAAAACTAAGTTCACATCTAAGGGCAGAATTAAGACAGCAGCTTCGCTTTGCGATGCTACTCTTTCATGCGAAGCTATCATAGCTTCACCTATAACAAAAAAAAAAGGCCTTTGAGGCTAAGCCTAAGGCTTCTCAACCTAAGAAGGCTAACTTCCAATCTCCTCTGGTCTCTGTGATGGATCGGTTGGGTCCAGTTAACACAGACTTGAGAGATTATCTTGGCAACAAGCGAAAGATTCGCTCTAAGGAACCTGTTCATATCTGACCGTCCCAGCATAAACAAGGGGGTGTCAACTTGTGATGGTGCACTCCGTCTACTGCTGCTTGGGAACCATCCCCACAACCGCCCCTCCAAACCAGCAATCGGCATTCAGCCGGTTACCCGTCCGAACCCCTGAGAGACCTGGGTCCCGGAAGAAGAAGGCAACAAAGGTGGTCTGTCTTGCGGCAAATCTATTAACATTATAAGCAGAGGGAGGGAATTTTTCCGATCCAGAAGATGGAGACAAGGAACCTTCACTCCTCTAGCCAGCTCCACGGACTTTAACTATAGCCCTGGCTTAAGTCAGATTATGGTGGAACACCAGGGTACCTTTTAAGGTCTCGCTCAAGGTAGCAATACCCTATAATTATGGACAACCTTCTTCATCAACTGGAGCCATTTCACCTGCACCATTGAGAAACTTTTTCCAATTGTCTGATAATGAGGAGGAAGCCAGCGGATATACCTCTTGAGCTACCATCAGCTCGGTGCGAACGGGGCTTATGTCTGCTAACATGGCTGACAACAATAATGATAATCTTCATCGGTGAATGGAGGCACAAGAGCAGACTTTTATGGCTTAATAAAAAGCTTTGGATAATATCTAGCAGATGCTAGCTCAGCTCCTGGTCAACCAAATGCCAATGACACTGGTAGCAATCACAATGAAGAATGGCATAACGATGATGAACGTCCCTAGACTGAGAAGTCAAAGGAAAGCTCCTCAATCAATGCCGAAGTTATTAAAGACATCCAAGCTCTGATTGCATTCCTAGCCCAGAGGGATGAACCGAAGAAGGTGGGAATGGCGTGTCCTTACCCGCTGGAATGGGATTCAGTTCCCTATCTACTGAAGTTCAAGCCACCTGCATTACATACATACGACGGCAAGAGCTCACCCAACCAGAATATCTATTACTTTCAGTCTCAAACTGGTAACGTAATAGATAATGATGCTATCATGGCCAGACTATTCATCGATACCCTTAAGGGTTAGCCTTTGATTAATTTAGGAGCCTACCCTGTAGCTTCATTAACACTTGAAATGACCTTAAAATTTGGTTTATTTCTCGATCTACGAGGATGATACCGAGGTGACTATGGATAAGCTTCTCTCACAGTCTAGAAAGGAGAAAATTTTGTATGGGATTACATAAAAAGATTCTGTAACCTCCCTCTCATGTGCCCTGCAGACATGCTGATTGGTCACTAATGTTGCATATTTAGTACCATATCTCCATACTTATTATAGAATAAAATCTGCATTGTCCTAATTAAATGTTTAATTTATTTGCAGGCTCATTCCTTAAGGAGATGAAGAGAAATGAGCCCAAAAGCCCACTGTTGACACTTAAAAAAAGACAAGATTCTTATTGGTCTGAACAATGTCTAAACTTGTTGACATTTACAAAAGACAAGTGACAGACGAGCTGAAGACCAGTTTTCACCCATCTCCAAGGGACAAGGAAGCAACTTGGACTCCACTGATCCAGCAAGCAGACAGTGAACCCGGATTGTTTCTAAACAGACCTCAGCAGGTCTAAGGTGCTAGCACTTAGCATCGCATGAGCCCAAAGGGATAGCCTCGTTTGAGAGGCTAATATCACTCGACTTCGCCTCGAAGCCATCCAAAGCCTCGCCAAGAAGCCAACTGACAGCTTCGCCAAAAAGCCTCTTTTTCGGACTTCGCCAAGAATTGCCTCTAGCTCCGCCACGAGCTCAATGCGGGCAGCGCTGCTATGAATCTGTCACGGTCAACCTTTGACCAATTAGATTTCTGGATGAGATCGGATCCAATCAGATCAAATCCAATTAAGATCAAATCAGAGATCAAATTTGGCAGTTGATTGCCACAATCTCTTGACTCTTCTAAAACGAGTAAGAGGATCAGGGAAATCTTCCAACGATATGGAAAGGATCAAAACAGATCAAGAGGATCAACCGACCTGCCAATTCTAGCTCCGCAGAAGCTATCTTAGCCTCGCAGCAAGGCTACTTTCCAGATTTAAACAGATTTGATTCAATCTGTTTCCATATCTTCAAGGGACGATTATACCCTTGCTCTCCCTGTAAATAGCCCGCCAGGGGTACAAGGAGAAAAAAGAGAGAGGAGGATCGATCGATCAAGACACAGAGGCATACAAGAGGACTCCACAAGCAGAGGCTTCTTCATAAGCACCGTGCGCTCTCGAATTCAGAGACCTTTTAGAGAATTGCTTTCTCTATCCAGGGTGCTGATACCCTAACATCGTCCTTCTTCTCAAGGAATCTCCGGACCAGGCGAGAAGGAATTCCTTATTGAAGGCGATTTTGAGAAGCAGCAAGAGGGTTCTACCAACCTTCTATTCTCTGATTCCCCGAACCAGGCGAGAAGGGAATCTCATCGCTCGCATCGTCAAAGGGACAAAGTGGTCGCGCGCTGACCAGACTCCTATCGGCACACTTCTCCAGAATCTCTGAGGAGATCTACTTGTAATCTTTTTAAGAATACTTGTAATTTAGCTCCTCAACCCTTTTTTGTAAGTTTTCCCCTTTGCAAACATAATGGAAAACAAGATGGCGACTCCGCTGGGGATTGTATTCTCCACTGCCGAGATCAAGTGTCGCAATGCGACGAACAGACCTTCGGGTCTAACTCTGAATTCAGAATTACCGGTGCAGCTAGAGTTCTCTGACTAAATCTTCAAGGAAAGTCTCTACGGAGACTGAAAAGGTTCTCTACCAACCTACTGCGATTATTTGGCGCAACAAGGAAGCACGTCCGCAGTCTGATTCATTTACTTGTGAGAACTTGGTGGTTCAATTCGATCAAGGAAGATTTGAAGAAGTCCTCTCTGGGGGTGGCCCAATGCTTCGAGCACGGAAGCATAGGAGGGTTTCCACGACCAAGGTTTCAAATCAGAAACCGGAAGCAGAATTCTGCCAACACCCCTCAGCCTCGTGTGTGGCTAATCAGGTTCCTTGCGAACCTAAGTCTCCTCTGTCAAGGCGGATATGGAAGCCTAAACAGAAGTCTTCAACTGAAGCTTCAGGCGTAGCAACGCCTAAACCGTGCCTCTCCCGCGAAGAGAAAGGCAAGATGCCTATCTGCTCTAATCATAAAGTTACGACGGCAATCATACCGTCGTCCAATTCAAGGGCAGCGATGCCTCGCGCCGGCCTCGTTCTCATGAGCAAAGCCACTGCACCACAGCGTACGCGCAAGGTTCATGACCGCAAAGCCGAAGCCAAAGTACCATCTAAGGCTAATTGCCTTCGCAGCAGCATAGCGGGTAAAGCACCGCAGCGTGCTCCGCTTTCCAGTGCGTCAAGCACTAAGTTCGCGTCTAATGACGAAGCTAGAACCAAAGCACTATTCAGTGCTAATCCCATCTACAGAGATAAAAGAAGCAGGACATCGCCCTATGTGCGACCCAAAAGAGCCTTCGCGCTCGATTGCAGGGACCCAACCGGGTTCGATTTGAGGAAATTGTTGACAGATAGACAAACCTCTTCCCCCTGTTGTCAACAAGTGGGATGTCAGCTGGTGACACTCCACTCGGTCCATTGCCGGCTGGGACCAACTTCCACCACGCCTCCAAGACGACGGTCAGCTTTCGATCGACTATCGGTACAAGTCCCGGTGAAACATCGCAAAAGGAGCATCTCGCGAGATCTACCCTCGGCATCCGTCAACATGACCGGAAGAGGACAAGAGTCCCCAGATCCAGACTACAGCCCAGGCTTAGGTGAAGTCTTGGTGCATGAGGAAGGTGTTTTTCGAAACACCAGATCCAGGGTGGCGATACCCCACACTTATGAACAACCTTCTTCCTCGACGGCCCTAGCCCCGCCAGAGCCCAGGAGATCACTCCAATCATCGGACGAAGAAGATGAAGATAGTAGGTACGCCTCTTCGGCGACAGTTAGTTCGGTGCGAACAGACAGAGCATCAGTCAATATGGCTGATAACGTCAACGACGATCTTCGTCGGCGCCTGGAAGCTCAGGAGCAAACTTCCAGAACTCAGCAAGAGGCCCTGGACAATATTCAGCAGATGCTCGCTCGACTCCTCAATAACCGGAATAATAATGATGCCGGGAGCAATCACGATGAGGAGGAACACTTCAGCAATGAGCAACCAAAGCCGGAGAAATCCAAGGAGGGTTCTTCCTTAGACACCGAAGTCCTTAAGGGCCTCCAAGCTCAAATTGCATCCCTAGCTCAGAGGGATGAATTAAAGAAGGTAGGGGCAGTCTGTCCTTATCCGCTGGAGTGGGATTCGGTGCCATATCCACCGAAGTTCAAACCGCCAACGCTGCATACCTATGATGGAAAGAGCTCGCCAAATCAACACATCTACTATTTCTGGTCTCAGACTGGTAATGTTATAAGCAATGACGCCGTCATGGCAAGGCTGTTCATTGGCACCTTAAAGGGGGTGGCATTTGACTGGTTCGCAGTCTTCTCCCGGGCTCTATCAACTCCTGGATCGACCTGGAAACTCGGTTCCTCTCTCGTTTCTATGAGGACGATACCGAAGTGACCATGGACAAGCTCCTCTCCACTGTGCAGAGGAAGGGCGAATCTGTCCGTGACTACATTGAACGGTTCAGAAACTTATCCTTGATGTGCCCAGTAGGGATGCCATTACCCATGCTCTTGCAGACATGCAGATACAACTTCTTAGACCAAGTGGAAGTTCGCATGGGGGCTGTCAAAGCCCACACTTGGAAAGAATTGGTCGAACAAGCTGAGATAGCCGAGAAATCGGCTAAAAAGTTCGAACCATCCGCCCCTAGAGGCAAGTGGGGGATGAACAATAAAGGGCGTGGCGACCTACCGCAATCTTCTCAAGCTAAAGGCAAAGAGACTATGTCTGTGGAACTATCCGGAGATGTGCAGTCAAAGGCCAAGAAAGTGGCTTCGACAATCAGGAACCTAAGTTCCCTCCAAAGCAGTACTCGTTCAAAGACGATCAGGTGGTCACCATATTCCATCTGCTCCACAAAGGGAACAAAATGAAGCTGCCAGATGCTCGGCGTCCCAATGAGATAGGGCGTACAAACGACCCTAAATACTGCCTCTACCACAGGATGGTCCACCATCCTACTGACAAGTGCTATGTCCTCAAGGATAGAATTCAAGCCTTGGTCGATGCTGGAGTCCTGACATTGAAGACGGAGCAGAAGAAAGTCACTGCCAATATGGTGACTCTTAAGATCACAGTTCCTGACGGGACTTATGCAGCCCCTGCGCCACGGTTGGAAGTCAAGCATCCTCCAGCTATAGCTCAACATAATAAGGGTCTTGTTCCCTTAACATTGGAGACAGGGGAAGTCATGTGGATACATCCAGACCTCGTCCAAGACGTACAGCGGGATCCAAAGCAGCCCGATTCAAAGGGCAAGTCTTGCAATGTCATCTCCATCCTGCCAGACGACGGCAATCTTACATCGGCTTCCCTCAGTGATTCAGAAGGAGAAAAGCTTGCTTGCGCAGCGCAAGCCGATACGCCCCAACAAACGGGCACCCGATCCGAAAAATCATACTTGAGGCAGTATGAAAAGTCTACTGACGAGATACAACAGCAAACGACGTCAGTATAAGTACCAGCATCCACTCCAATCCCAGCCAAAGGGAAAGAAAAGCCTAAGGAGGGACGATTCGACCATGTGTTGAAGAAACCACCAGGCCAAGGGTTTGATACGCCCTTTCGGTTTGACATATTGGCTCAGCTGGCCAATATCCCAGCTCGTATCACTATACACGAGCTCCTTCGCCTCTCAAAAGAGACAAGAGAAGCACTCAGGGATGCGCTAGCCAATTCAGAATCCTTTCTGACATGCATGCCTGAAATCCCTAATGATGACGCTCAGTCTTCCTGCCCAGAATGTCATCATGCACAATCAAAGGTGCCCGTTATTACCTTCACAGCGGAAGATATGCTTCTCAAAGATAACAAGCACGATCGACCTCTGTACTACACCGGATATATCGGTTCAACATGCATTGAAAGAGTACAAGTCGATCCGGGGTCCGCACTCAGCATCATCCCCAAAAGGCTTCTCTACTTCCTCGGCATACCATTGTACAGGTTGCCCGCAACCACTACTACAATATACGGTTTCAACGCCGGGAGCAGTCATCCACTGGGAAAAATCCGACTCCGTTGCAGAATCGGGAGTCTGAAGTCAGAAGTGACATGCTATGTCATTGATGCTGACACATCATATAACCTGCTGCTAGGACGACCATGGATCCATGCCAACTGGATCGTCCCTTCCACCCTCCATCAATGCTTCAAATATGTTGAAGATAATGCGACAGTACGAACTGTCTTTACTGAGAGACAACCATTCAAAGGAGTGGAAAACTACTTCACTGACGCTCTCCTATATCAAGAGGCCGGTGGAGCACTTAAAGAATCGTTGCCGGACGATGATGAAAGTGGCAACGAGGCGGATTCAGAATCCGAAACAGGCATGCCAGCCATTCTGATTGGTGAACCAGTTATAGCATGTCTCAATAACCCCCTATGTAATACTCCTTCAGAGGATGAAGGTGAATGGGTAATCAATGATAATATTTCTTTCGATTATCCTGCGAGTATTGGGTCGGTTAAATCCATTACGGATAGCTCTCTGCACATGCCTTTACACAAGCCAAGTGCGTCCAGTACGCCCATGAAATCCGCAGAAGGAGCTGTCTTGGTGATCCCGCCATCCAAAGAAGGTCAGTTACCGATAATCTTCGTAGAACCCAACCACGGGGACCCGTGGTCACAGATTCAAGTTCAGACTCAGACACTCCACAATTCTTTCATTACGCGCGGCCAGCGCGCCATATTATGAAGAAAATGGGGTACGACTTGAAGCATGGAGCAGGCCTGAATTTCGGAAAAGGAAGGCGCGGTTTGATGCGGAACTTTGTGCCTAAAGGGAAGCCTGCAAATTACTATGATAGTACACGCAGGGGGTTGGGTTACGTCACGCCCACATCGCTAGCAACGGTTCAAGCCAAGGACGATGGATCAGCTCCATCACATTCGGCTTCATCCTCCGAATGGGACTCCGATATCAGCATAGGAGGAATGTTCAAGGAGCTCGCTGCTAATATGACCTCAAGCAGTCAATTGGAGCCCGCAGAAGCCACTGATGAGGAACCATGGGCCCAGCAATTAGACCTTCAATGGAAAAAATGATTCGAACTGCGCGAGCCACCTACTGAAGATAAGGTGATGCAGGTCAACTTGGGTAGTCAAGACCACCCTAAGCCCATCTTTATAAGTGAAAGCCTATCAATTACAGAAAGGGAAGAATTGATAATACTCGTAAGAGAGTATATAGACGTCTTCGCATGGAGCTACGAAGACATGCCCGGACTTGATCCACAGGTCGCTATGCACCGCCTAAACATCAAGCCTGACGTCAAGCCAGTCAAGCAGCAACAACGTCGGTTTCGCCCAAACATTATGGAAGCTATTGAAGCTGAAGTTCACAAGCTCATTGCATGTGGCTTCGTCCGGGAGGAGCAACATCCAGATTGGGTGGCTAATATAGTCCCCGTCCTCAAGAAGAACGGGAAAATACGGATCTGCATCGACTACCGTGATCTCAATACGGCCTGTCCCAAGGATGAATTTCTGCTGCCCATCACCGATGTCATGATTGACAACATATGCGGGTTCGAAAGGATGTCTTTCATGGACGTTTTTTCAGGGTACAACCAGATTAAGATGTATCCCGACGATGAGAAGCATACTTCGTTCCGAACACCATTGGGGGTATACTGCTACACTGTAATGCCCTTCGGACTGAAGAACGCCGGAACAACCTATCAGCGGGCAATGAGTATGATCTTTCGCGATCATCTCCGAAAAACGGTGGAGTGCTATGTTGACGACATCGCCGTCAAAAGCCGCAACAAGAATGAACATCTTCGCGACCTGAGAACGATGTTCGACATAATGCGGCTCATCAACTGAAAATGAACCCGACAAAATCCTTCTTGGGAGTGTCAAGCGACAAATTCCTTGGGTTTATTGTCACATCAAAAGGAATTCATCTTGACCCAGACAAGGTCAAAGCTATTCAGAGCATGCCTCCGCCAAGGAACCTCAAAGAGCTCAGAGGCTTGCAAGGCAGGCTGGCCTATATCAGAAGATTCATCGCAAATCTCTCAGGCCGCTGTCAGCCGTTCACCCGGCTCATGAAAAAGGGTACTTCCTTCGTATGGGATCAAGCTTGTCAGGAAGCTTATGAAGACATCAAGAGGTACCTCACAAAGCCTCCAGTCTTAGTGGCCCCTACATCAGGGAAGCCATTCCTGCTTTATGTAAAGGCTATGGACTACTCCCTCGGTGCCCTCCTCGCTCAAAAGGACGACAATGGCCATGAGCAGGCCATTTATTATCTGAGCAGAACTCTTATAGGAGCGGAATCTCGCTACAACCCTATCGAGAAAGAGTGTTTAGCTCTCGTCTTCGCTGTCCAGAAGACACTCATTATTTGGTCGGCCAGACCATACATGTCATCTCCAGAGTAAATCCATTGCGTCTTCTTATAACGAAGCCAGGATCATTGAATTCAAGATTGGCTAAGTGGGCACTTTTATTGTCTCAATACGACATGATCTTCACGCCTCAGAAGGCGGTTAAAGGCCAGGCCCTTGCAGAATTCTTGGCTGCTCATCCAGTTCCGGAGCATTCAAAACTTCACGAAGACATCCCTGATGAGGTCTTCGAGTCTAATGTAACCTCAGAAGAGGAAGTATGGCAGATGTTCTTTGATGGAGCCTCGCGAATAGGCCCTAAAGGCAAGATTATTGCCGGAGTGGGGGTTGTGTTTATCTCCCCACAGAATCATGTCCTGCCCAGAGCATTTTCTCTGACAGAATCGTGCTCCAACAATGTAGCAGAATGAAATGCTCTGCTCATTGATCTTCAGCTCGCCCATGGAATGGGGGTACGCTACCTCGAAGCTTATGGCGATTCAAAACTAATCATCAATCAGGTTAAAGGCGAATACGAAGTCCACCATGAGGACTTGGTGCCCTATTACCATACAGCCATCGAATTGGCTAACCTATTTGAAGGTTTCTACATCGGGCATGTGTCTCGATCTCAAAATACCAAGGCGGACGCTCTTGCTGCGTTAGCAACAACGCTAGCCTTGCCAACCGACACCGAGTACCACCTCACAGTCGTAACTCGACATCTTGTATGCTTCAAGCACATGCTAAGAACTCGAGAAGTCTATAATGTCTCCACGGATCTTGAACCAAGAGACTGGCGCTTTCCTCTCATCGACTATGCTTTGCACGGTCTGCTTCCAGACAATCCTAAAGAAGCGGCATCTATCAGACGAAGGTCTCTCCGTTTCTACTACGATCCGACTCTGAAGACACTTTACCGTCGTTCATATGACGGTGTCCTCCTCCGTTGCCTTTCTCATTTAGAGGCACAGGAAGCGCTTAAAGAAGCGCACGACGGCACTTGTGGAGCTCATCAGCCAGGTCCAAAGCTTAAAGATAGGTTGCATAGGCTAGGATATTATTGGCCAACTATGATAGCCGACGCCATCCAATATGCATGAAGGTGTAAAGCATGTCAGATTCATGTAGACTTCATACACCAGCCCTCGGAGTTGCTCCACCCGACTGCTGCTTCATGGCCATTTGAAGCATGGGGATAGACGTCGTAGGGCCAATCAGCCCTTCTTCGACAAAAGGTCATCGGTTTATCCTAGCAATAACCGACTACTTTTCAAAATGGGCGGAGGCTACACCACTGGTTGAAGTCAAAACCTCCAATGTGGTTCACTTTATCAAGCACCACGTCATCCATCGATTTGGTGTCCCTAGGCGGATCATCCACGACAACGGCCCCCAATTCATAAGCCAAGTATTCTATCGGTTCTGCGATAAATACCGAATTCAGAATGTGGCTTCAACTGCCTATAATCCTGCTGCCAATGGCTTGGCGGAAGCATTCAACAAAACAATCATCAAGTTGCTCAAGAAATTCGTCTCCTCGAATAAGCGAGATTGGGACGAAAAGCTCGGTGAATGTCTTTGGGCCTACCGAACCACGGTTCGGACACCGACAGGCAATACGCCTTTTTCTCTGGTATATGGGTGCGAAGCAGTCATCCCGTTGGAAATCCAGATGCCGTCATTGCGAGTGGCTCTGACCACCAAGTGCACATTAGAAGACAATGATCAATTGCGCCTTCAAGAGCTCGAAGCCCTGGACGAGAAGCGGCTCCAAGCGCAGCAGCATATTGAGCTATATCAAGCTCGAATCTCAAAAGCCTTCATAAGAAGGTCAAACAGAGAGTCTTCCAGAAAGGAGACCTGCTCTTAGCCGTCAGACGACCGATGATTATGACGCACAAGACCAAAGGCAAATTTCAGCCTAAATGGGAAGGACCGTTTGTAATAGAAACAGTCTATTCAAATGGAGCATACCGCCTCACGACTGCAGAGGGCGACCTACTCATGATGCCGATCAATGGTAAGTTCTTAAAGAAGTATTATCCTTAATCAAGGATCATTCTCTTGATCAAGTTAACACTACACCTCTGATCAAGATCTCCGTGTCCAAAGCACACACAAAGAGAGCCTTTCTTTTCCTCCAAGTGAGGTCATACAGCCGAAAACCAACAGGAACCTGGCCGCGCACCGGTTATCCTAAAGGGGAATCAAGGTTATGCAGACATTAACCTAATAATCCAATATCCTTTAACGATTAAGGATAGAGGAAATGTTGGCCTATAAGCCTAACATAAGTCCTCGATAACTCATCATGCTGAGGGGAATAGCATGGCTAGCCCAACTCAAACGGTAGTTGGTAAAGGCATATCAAACCCGTTGACAGCTGGGGATTTGCTAAAAATCCTAAGGGACCAGTTCCATTTGATTTCCTCTCCAAAATCACTTACCAATTCTCATCCATAGGATGGTAAGGCCACATATATTTCGCTGTTATGTTAACATTAAACCTATGACAGCAGTCCCCTCATTTCTCCTCGTGAGAACGAGACCTCCAAAGTCACTTACCAATTCTCATCCATAGAATGGTAAGACCACAAATACATTTTGCTGTTACGTTAACACTAAACCTATGACAGTAATTCCCTCGTTTCTCCCCGTGAAAACGAGACTTTCCCAAACTCCATTGCAACCTTGAGCTTGGTGGCGTCTCATCCGGTTATGTCATTGCGACCTCTGAACCAACAGACAGCTAAGTCTCAATTTTGAACTTGTTGACATTTACAAAAGACAAGTCTCAATCCTGATACTCGTTGACATTTACAAAAGACAAGTATCACCTTCTCTGAAGCTTGGTGGCTTCTCAACCAGTTATGTCATTGCGACCTCTGAACTGGCAGATAGCCAAGTTTCACCAATTTTTGAGCTTGGTGGCGTCGATCTCCGTGTCCAAAGCACACACAAAGAGAGCCTTTCTTTTCCTTCAAGTGAGGTCATATAGCCGAAAACCAACAGGAACCTGGCCGCGCACCGGTTATCCTAAAGGGGAATCAAGGTTATGCAGACATTAACCTAATAATCCAATATCCTTTAACGATTAAGGATAGAGGAAAATGTTGGCCTATAAGCCCAACATAAGTCCTCGACAACTCATCATGCTGAGGGGAATAGCATGGCTAGCCCAACTCAAACGGTAGTTGGTAAAGGCATATCAAACCCGTTGACAGCTGGGGATTTGCTAAAAATCCTAAGGGACCAGTTCCCATTTGATTCCCTCTCCAAAATCACTTACCAGTTCTCATCCATAGGATGGTAAGGCCACATATATTACGCTATTATGTTAACATTAAACCTATGACAGCAGTCCCCTCATTTCTCCTCGTGAGAACGAGACCTCCAAAGTCACTTACCAATTCTCATCCATAGAATGGTAAGACCACAATACATTTTGCTGTTACGTTAACACTAAACCTATGACAGTAATTCCCTCGTTTCTCCCCGTGAAAACGAGACTTTTCCCAAACTCCATTGCAACCTTGAGCTTGGTGGCGTCTCATCCGGTTATTTCATTGCGACCTCTGAACCAACAGACAGCTAAGTCTCAATTTTGAACTTGTTGACATTTACAAAAGACAAGTCTCAATCCCGATACTCATTGACATTTACAAAAGACAAGTATCACCTTCTCTGAAGCTTGGTGGCTTCTCAACCAGTTATGTCATTGCGACCTCTGAACTGCAGATAGCCAAGTTTCACCAATTTTTGAGCTTGTGGCGTCTCATCCGGTTATGTCATTGCGACCTCTGAACCAGCAGACAGCTAAGTCTCAATTCCGAGCCCTGTTGACATTTACAAAAGACAGGTCTCGATACTCGTTGATATTTACAAAAGACGGGTATCATCTATTTTGAGCTTGTTGACATTTACAAAAGACAAGTCTCAATTCCGAGCCCTGTTGACATTTACAAAAGACAGGTCTCGATACTCGTTGACATTTACAAAAGACGAGTATCACCAATTTTTGAAGCTTGGTGGCGTCTCATCCGGTTATGTCATGGCGACCTCTGAACCAGCAGACAGCTAAGTCTCAATTCCGAGCCCTGTTGACATTTACAAAGACAGGTCTCGATACTCGTTGACATTTACAAAAGACGAGTATCACCAATTTCTGAAGCTTGGTGGCTTCTCAACCAGTTATGTCATTACGACCTCTGAACTGGTAGATAGCCAAGTTTCATCTACCATTGAGCTTAGTAGCGTCTCAACCGGTTATGTCATTGCGACCTCTGAACCAGCAGACAGCTAAGTCTCAACTTTGGGCCTGTTGACACTTACAAAGACAGGACTCACCGATGCTTGCTGACATTTACAAAAGGCAAGTATCTCCCCTTCAGCCCTGCAAAGGGCTAACCTCAAGATTGCTGACGTCTTAATCGGTTATGTCATTGCGACCTCTGAACCAACGGATAGCCACGTCTCAAAGATTACATCCTCAAGCAAGAACAAGATTGGAGATTCGACAGAAGCCAAAACAAAAGAAAGAATTTCCATTATTCCAAAAGATAGGGGACACATGGAGGCACGTATACAACGACCTACAAGCGTACAATGTACGATCTCAGCCGCTCTCCGAGGGCATTCAGCCTCATCTTCCTGTCATCAGCAGCCTGGGCAAGCGCTTGTGACCTCAGCTCAGCCTCATCAAAGTCCACCGCCTGGGCCAGACGAGCTTCAACTTCCGCCAAAGTTGCCCTCTGTGACAACTCCTGCCGCGCAAACTCCTCACTCTGAGCTTTGAGTTGTTCAAGCCGCGCAGTTTCCTCAGACGCACCGGTATGGCCTTGGATAAGAGGAGATTTGCTTTCCTGATCATTTCCTCAGCCTTCGCAATCTTATCCTCAGCGCCAAGAAGAGCACTAGTGGAGGCGTCAATTGCATTTCCAACCTCCGCTTGCCTTGTTTCCAAGGATTTCAAATCAGAAGAGACGGTCTTAGCAGCCTCTTGAGCAGCAAGCCGGGCCTCGTGCTTTCGGGCAACAAGACAAGCGAACTGCTCGTCAGCTAAGGACGCCGGGTCTGAGTGATAGAGATGGCGCCACTCCTCTACAGCCTTCTCAAGGTCATCCACCAGGAGTTCTAAAGCAGCAGCCTGATGATACCCCTCAAAGTCCCGAATGCTCTCAACGTCACGGGAGAGGACCACCTTCAGCTTTGAGAATGGTACAGGTGAGCCCTTCAAAACTAGGACGATGGTTCGCTCCAAGCTTTTATAAAAGCTATCGACCAGGTCGCCTATGTAATTATTCTCGGCCTCAGCCATTTCGGGCAGGGAGGCAACCTCAGAATAGTCCACCAACCTGGTCGACGCCGTCGCAGAAGAAGCAGCGGGAACACTGACAGTAGCAGGACTAGCCGAAGGCGATCTCGGCGGAGTCCTCATCGAAACCAGCACGCCAGCCACCGCGGAGGTAGGACTGGCAACCATCTCTTGAGCAGCAGGCTCAACCACCAGGGTTGGAGAGGTAGGGCTTGCAATCACCCTCAATGCCGCACTCGGCAAAACAGTCCGCACCTCACTCGTTGATGTGATTGGGAGTGAGGATACCTCCGGGACTGCCGCCCCTTCAACCCCTGGTCTTTCAGCTAATTTAGGCTGATAAGAAGGAAGGTCGCCATACAGCGCGTCCAACACAGCAGCATCCGCCGTGGCCGAAGTGCTCATGTCACCCCTCGATCCCTCAGGAGGATCTACCGGCTCCCTTGAAGCTGATGCATCTTGATGCCGAACACCTGTAACAAGACTGTAGTTAGTCGGGATACTACATACAGAAGAAGCCAAGAGGGTACGACAATACCAAAGGATGATGTTGCCTCGAACATCTCGTCGGCCGCACCGGTCTCCAGGGGCTCCATCGGAAAATTTTTGCCTGAATCAGCATGAACAACCGGCTCGCTTTCGCTTGCCGAATATCCTGTAGACCACCCGATAGAGCTCGACGCCTCAGGACTTCTTTTAGAAGTCCCACGCCTGAAGGACCAACATCAGCCGCGCCACTCCCAGACTCTTCCGAGTGAGCAGGGGAACCAGCTGCAGCCCCATAAGTGAATAGGGGATCATAATGTTCCCCTTGTTCTCCAGCTGCCTCAGCTCCTATAATCAAAAAGGATTGATGATAAGTCAATGGGAACGCACAAAAAGGCGTATTATATGAACAAGTTTACCTTACCCAGACCTGGAGCGAATTCACCACTAGTCGGTTCAGCAACCGACGGTTAAGCTGCTAGTGCGGCAGCAGGAGGAATCGCTGTAGAGGAGTAACCCTCTACGACAATCGTAGGAGCTTGGCGACGGGGCTTCTTCGCTAATGACTTCCTAGGAGATCCGCTACCTGCCTGCTTTCTCTTGAAGTGGACGTCAGAATCCTCTTCTTCCACTCCTCCCGCATGTCGTGGGGAAGATGTCCCCACCACACCAGAGCCAGCCGCAGGAGTATCAGCTCCAGCCCCCATCTCGAAGCGAGGACTCCCCGCATCAGAAGCCTCGCTGTCATCCACAGCGATGAATTCTTCCAAGCCGGGGACACGAACCCGTTTGCCTTATCTCTTATCAGAGGCTTTCCACCTCAGTCGCTGAGAGATTAACTTCACACCCGAACTGTTGGCATTAAATCCAAGTGGTGTGGAGTTGGAAGCCGCGTACCACTGGCAAAGCACAGGGTCGTCGAGAGGCCGGGATCCTGCAGCGACGTGCGTAGCCACGCCTCAGTGCCATCCGCAGTGAAGAACCGCTATGCACGGGCCCCATCAATAAGACTCCCCATGAAAGCCAGGTCCGAATTGGGGTTGCCCACATACAGCTGGTCGTACCCGAATTGGCGGGCAAATCGACTCGGGACGTAGGGTTCCAGGTAGCAGGTATCCCCACTCCTGTACAGCAAGTGCGAGGGCCGGATGCTGACCAGCTACTCGAAAACGCCTCGACTCATGGGAGACCGCCCTGACTCCGCATCTCGGAATTCCTCGTTGTATCCTGCACCCGAATGCGAGGAAAACAGCGGAACAGGCTATAAGCGTCATGACGACGCACTAACTTACGGGCCTCGGCCACGTAGGTTTTCATCCAAGAACAACCTTCGAATCGGCGGAGAAGCGCCGTTCGAACACCCTGCGGAGGGTCTTCCCCAGCTCCAATCAAAGTAGGGCAGTGTAGGGCGAACCACGCCATCAAGTAGGTGTACGGCAGACCCACCCTAGGATTGGGTCCATCGCAAGGAAGGATAGCACTCTTCCCACGTCTTGTCGCCGGCGGCCTGCAGAAAGCCTCCGTTAATGCGCGAAGGCCTCTTTGAATACAGCACACCATGGCCGGGAGAAGACCCAGACGGTGGCCATGGGCCAAGCGAACAGCGGGTAGCAGAACATTCAGATGGACGATGTCACCCGAGGAAGAAGGCACAACACACTTCTTTAACCAGACGGTTAAGAAACCGGCCAGCAGCGCCTTTCGAGACATAGGCCGACGGGCCTGATGGTGAAAGCTCCGAAGGGTATCACCCTTCTCATAGGGACCAGCGTCTTCTGTTACGACGATATCCCTTTGGAGACACATCTCCATCCTTTCAACTATATCGCCATCAGCAACTCCGCGATGAGCTGCTTCAGGAGCATTCTTCATGTCTGGGACAGGTAACTTCCCCAGCTCTTTAAGCTCTTCGAGCTACCCTTGCCACCACCGTGGATGCTGGAACAGATATGTAAGTGGCACATCAACTCCCGATAAGTCTCGAGCAGCGTAGGCTCCTGTTTCTCCAGAATAGCCAACTCCGCCTCACAGGGAAAGTACTCTTCGTATGGAAGAGACCCAAAAGGCAGAGCAGAGATTTCCCACATCTCATGCAAAGCCATGCCCAACTCGCCAACCGGGTGAAGAAGGTCCCCGAGCCGGGCAGTACAACTCAGGATGGCGTAGAAGCACGCCACCTTCATCTCAATGCCGTAGCAGGTCGCCCTGACGGCCTCATAGAGGTTCATCTCCTCTAAGTCCTCCTCGAAGTGAGCGAGGATATAGTTGGTCAAGTCCGCCCACCATGTCTTAGGAGGATGAACCCAACCGGAGCCCTGAAGTCAGTGGCAGGGTAGTTCCCGTCAACTGCGCAGAATTGAGTGCCAAAGGTCTGCGCCACAGCCGGGTTCTCTCCCACTGGAAGTTCCCGCGATACCTTCCCAGGGTATAGCCCCATTATGCTGAGGGGAGGACCCGCCCTCGAATAGCCGGACTGAAAGGTCAATCTCCCAACATGGACGGATTCGACGCTTTGGCTTACGCCCCACGCCATCTTCCGAGCCTGAGTCACATTCACAAAGGAAGATAGAGGAAAGTGCCGCTTAGTCGACGGAAGGTAAAACTTCTCGCCATCCAGTTGAAAGATCCATTGTCCTTCGCCTGCCTACAACTGGCGATCGGATCGGATGCGGCATCCCCGAACATAAAGTCGGGCTTCCTGTAAGTCCGACGGTCAACATCCTCAAGAGGAGCCGTGGTCAAGATACTCCGCGTGGTCTGCGGATGACCGCCTTGGATGAGTGTATCCCGGACAAGGGAGCTCCGCTCACTGAACAAAGAAGCCTGTCCATGGAATTGCAGGCTGAGGTTACCATCTGCTCCACTAGTCAGCCCAAACAGACTGCTCAGGAGATCGGGAGCGTAATGCACTGCAAAGACAGAAATGAACTATTATTAGTTCAACAATCAAGTGAATACGAAGACATAAAAATTCACTGAGGCATAGCCTCGCTCAGCGAGCAAGGCCAGCAAGGCGATAGCTTCGACGAAGCTTGATCTAGCGGATAAAACTGCATTTTTGCAGAAGGCGTCCAAAGTACCAACTTCGCTTAAGCAGGAAGTGGTATAGCCCTAAGGGCTAACATCACCAAGAGGGCATCGTGGTCAAAGTCACCCTTCGTGGCCATGACTGAAGGAACAGACCTATATCCTATTCCTCAACAGGATGGAGACGGCCCGAGTAATGGCTTCGTACGGAAGCCTAAGGAAGAACTGTTCGGTTCTTAATTCTCCTGTGCAAGGAAAATAGGGAGGTTCAAGGAAACAAGTTCCCTAATGAGGACGGATCATATTCAATCGTCCTAATCGCAAATGTCGGCTCCAAAGGAGAGAGACCACAGTCTCTAATCAGATAGGAAAATCCCTTACCGGTGACTGGTCGCTCGATGACCGGAGGAGGAGGGCCCTCCGCTGCAGAAGTCGCCACTTCTTTTACCGCTCGTCTTTTGGGCGCCATTGCAGAGCTGCAAGAGTTCTCAAGGTTCTCTGAATGAAGAAAGAAGAGGAAGAGGGAAAGTCAAGAAATCTCTCTGAAAAAAAGGAGATCTTTTCCTGCTCAGCCCGATCGGGCTTTTATAGGCCAATCAGCGCCTGAAACGAGGCCTCGAAAAGGGCGTATGCCGCCGTTTCGAATTAATTCAAAACGCCGCCCAAAGCGCCTTCCCGAGAAGCGCTGCTTCGATTCCGCTAAGGGTTAACTTCGCCACAAGTTAAAGTACGGGCTTCACACAATCCTTCAAGGACTTCGCCGAAAGGTTTACCTTAGCCCTCTAAAAAGGCGCTGACATGCCAGTCTCGCGAAGATCACCAAAGAAAGGACTATGTCCTTAACTCCGCATACAGTTTAGCCCCGCTATGGCCAAACTCTCAAAGAAAGCAAGCAAAGATCAGATAATCAAGAGATGAACTTTCATTGATTTAAAAGGAAGAGTACATTGATATTACATCAAGGTTGTGTTTCATACAACACACCCAGTTGCTCAACAGGGTCATTTGTGCAAAAAAGCATACAAGTGGTTTTATCCGCTTCTAAGTCAAACCGACTGGACAAAGGAGGCCTTCCTCCTGCGCAAGGCTGTAATCAGTGGTGCCGCAAGGACACGGTCATTATTCTCCACAAAAATGGCAGATCTTGCCAGGCCATTTTTGTTGAAGCCTGGCAATAGAAACCTATCGCCGCCAACACGATAGATCACGTATAATGGGAATCGGCAGTGGAACCAGTGATCTAACGGGTGTGATGTCCGCTTTCCCGAAGTGGATCGCCCCCAAAGGCCACCAAAGTTGAAAGTTGGCAATGATGCCGGCAAACCCACAGGCACTTGAAGCGGATCATCTCCGACAAAGCGGCTATCAGCCTCACCTCAGAACAAATCATCTCGTATAAGAGGCCGCCAATAGCCTCTGGGACACGCACCCGCTGCCCCGAATTGTTCCTCCTGCTTAAAAGTAAAGCTTCAACCGGGAAGCATAAGGCAATTTTATGGTTCCTTCCATCAAGTCACAAGATTGGCGAGCATAGCTCACTGCAATGCAAAATCAGAACAGATTAGCAGTTAAGCACAGGAAAGACTGCAAATCAGAATCTCTTGGGTCAAAGCAATCCAATTTCAGTAAAAGCAGAGGACAAGTCTCGCCTGCACAGCACTGATGGGCTGGCTCAACAAACGCCAAGTCCAAGCCTCACCTATATGGCTAGCCAGACTGACCCCGTGGGATGCAGTCTTAGCTCCGCCTATATGGCAAGACTGGCTCAACTATTGAAGAGACCAAGTCCCAAGTTCTGCCTGCGCAGCGGACTCAACATGCAATGATCTTTCTGTGATCAAGTCAGAATGATAGCTTCACTGGGAAGCTATATCAAAATCCTTCTCCACAGATCAGTTGAATGGAGAACAAGGGAAATTAATCCCTGAAGCAGCTGTCAAAGCTAAATCAAGGGAGATGAATTCCCTAAAATCGGTGAAGTCGTTGAACGATCAAGACTTACCGGTCCTTGGCCGGATAATGACCAGAGTGGGCATTCCCACTAGTTCAGAGATCTGAGTATCTCTTTCAAACCAAGAGAAGAGAAGAGAGGCAAAGCACTTCTCTTCAGAGGACCTCAAGTGTCCTATTTATAGGCCCCGTGGCCTGAGCGCTGCCGCCTCAAGCGTGGAAGCACGAGCGCCTTTAAGGCATTTATTGCGCCTTGAGAACAGGGACGGCTTCCCTTGGAACCGTGCGAGGGGAGAAAACGTCTCCCTCATAAAGGCACTTATGGCGCCTTGAAGAAAGGGAATATCCTCCCTCGGAAACGTGCAAATCGGAGAATATCTCCCTCGATCAGCTCGAAGAAAGGAGTAATCCTCCTCGTAACCAGCCCACGGCAGTTGATCTCGGGAAAGCGACATGCCCTCCCAAGCGAACATATCTTCAGAAGCCCAGATGCGGGGCTACTAGCTGCGAAGCTACCCAGACGCGAGTCTACATGATTCCTCGGCGAATCTACATCCCAAAGCAGGATTCAAAGCAAAGCTGAACTCAACCATCATGGCGACGTACATACTCCACACACCACCAATCAAAGCAGTTCAAAGTATTTCAAAGTCTGAGCCATTGCAGACTTTCGAAAACTTTGAAGGGGGTCTTGTTGACACTTAAAAAAGACAAGATTCTTATTGGTCTGAACAATGTCTAAACTTGTTGACATTTACAAAAGACAAGTGACAGACGAGCTGAAGACCAGTTTTCACCCATCTCCAAGGGACAAGGAAGCAACTTGGACTCCACTGATCCAGCAAGCAACAGTGAACCCGGATTGTTTCTAAACAGACCTCAGCAGGTTTAAGGTGCTAGCACTTAGCATCGCATGAGCCGAAAGGGATAGCCTCGTTTGAGAGGCTAATATCACTCGACTTCGCCTCGAAGCCATCCAAAGCCTCGCCAAGAAGCCAACTGACAGCTTCGCCAAAAAGCCTCTTTTTCAGACTTCACCAAGAATTGCCTCTAGCTCCGCCACGAGCTCAATGCGGGCAGCGCTGCTATGAATCTGTCACGGTCAATCATTTGACCAATCAGATTTCCGGATGAGATCGGATCCAATCAGATCAAATCCAATTAAGATCAAATCAGAGATCAAATTTGGCAGTTGATTGCCACAATCTCTTGACTCTTCTAAAACGAGTAAGAGGATCAGGGGAAATCTTCCAACGATATGGAAAGGATCAAAACAGATCAAGAGGATCAACCGACCTGCCAATTCTAGCTCCGCAGAAGCTATCTTAGCCTCGCAGCAAGGCTACTTTCCGATTTAAACAGATTTGATTCGATCTGTTTCCATATCTTCAAGGGACGATTATACCCTTGCTCTCCTATAAATAGCCCGCCAGGGGTACAAGGAGAAAAAAGAGAGAGGAGGATCGATCGATCAAGACACAGAGGCATACAAGAGGACTCCACAAGCAGAGGCTTCTTCATAAGCACCGTGCGCTCTCGAATTCAGAGACCTTTTAGAGAATTGCTTTCTCTATCCAGGGTGCTGATACCCTAACATCGTCCTTCTTCTCAAGGAATCTCCGAACTAGGCGAGAAGGAATTCCTTATTGAAGGCGATTTTGAGAAGCAGCAAGAGGGTTCTACCAACCTTCTATTCTCTGATTCCCCGAACCAGGCGAGAAGGGAATCTCATCGCTCGCATCGTCAAAGGGACAAAGTGGTCGCGCGCTGACCAGACTCCTATTGGCACACTTCTCCAGAATCTCTGAGGAGATCTACTTGTAATCTTTTTAAGAATACTTGTAATTTAGCTCCTCAACCCTTTTTTGTAAGTTTTCCCCCTTTGCAAACATAATGGAAAACACCCACCAAATTCTGAATTAAATTAGAATTAATTCGAGCTCAGTGAATCAGGGCAAAATCAAGAGGTTGAAAATCGGTTGAGAAGAATCCTCTCAGAATCGATCGGTTAAAGCCAAGATCAAGGTCATTTCGTCACAATCCTGAACTCAAACGAGAAAACCAACTGAAGATAAATGCAGAAGAAAAAATCAGGGAGACCCACCAACAGGGTGTGGCCACCTGGCCACACCCTGGCCGCGAAAACGCGCCAAAGCCGCATTTTCGCGGCTTGGTTAAGGAGTTAGGGGAGCGTTTGCTCCCCCAATCTTCCCGGGATTCTCCCCTTATGGTTTTGCCTATAAATAAAGGTTTCAGCTGAGCAAATGGACGACCATGCAGAGATAGGATTTAGACTAGTTTTCCATTTTTTAGTGTAGATTTTTGTTTTTCTTTTCATGTAATTTTTTGTTTTAACTTATGTAAATCAGAGGAGATCAGACTTTCATAGAAGAACAAGAATGAAGCTTGAGCTGAGAGTGACACCGTGTAAGGTTTTTCTTTCTTTTCTTTTATCGTTATGAAATCAAATCTGTATTCTCTCTTTGTATGTACTTCGTTTTAGTTTTCTTCTTCTTCTTCTTTTCTACTTTACTCTTCTTTTGGTACAAATTGTCTTCCAAGTGAATCTGAAAGCATCGAAAGAGCCTTGCCTTTGCGAGTGCCACCGATAGCTCATGACGATGGATGTGAGTCTCTTTGTATCATTTCATGCTTGAAGTTGTCTTGATGATGTAATGTGGAAGAGACCAATAATCAACTTTTATGGGCTATGCACTGATTGCCTTCACTTTAAGGTAACATCGTCGCTGAAGATTCATGGTAAGCTTTTGGTGAAAAGAAGGTAAGTAATTTTATTTCTTTTCTTTTATTTCTTTAGTATAGATTACCACATCTTCTAAATCTTTCATCACTTCTTTCCCAATTCATTTGTACATAGTCATTTTCTGGTTTTCTCCACCTTCTCATTCTACCGTTTTCTTTCTAACTTTAACATAACTCTTTTTTTTCATAACTTAAAACAAAGAAGAACTTTCGTTTTTTCTTCATCAAGATTTCAATACAAAACTTTGAACGCTTCCATCGCAACCCTCCTTGTGGATCACGACCCGCATAGCCACTTGCTATCGCGGTAAGAATTGAGCACTTGCACATGTTTATTCTTAAGTTCTGAAATACTGTATTTTGTGTGCAGGTTTAAGCTCAATCACATGCTTTTGCCCATGTTGCTTCAAATATGTAAACATAACTTTCTTGACAATGTGGAAGTCCGCATGGGAGCTGTCAAGGCTCACACTTGGAAAAAGCTTGTTAAACAAGCTGAAATAGCTGAGAAATCAGCTAAAAAGTTTGAGTCTCTAAAAAGCAGGTGGGAAATCAATAGCAAAGGCCATGACACGGCTGAATCTTTCGATACCGATACTTTGACAGTGTGAGTATCTGGGATTAAGGAGTATCAGAGGCAATACTCCTTCGAAGATGAGCATGTTGTGACACTTTTTTCACTTGCACAACAAAGACAACTGTTGACACTTAAAAAAGACAAGATTCTTATTGGTCCGAACAATATCTAAACTTGTTGACATTTACAAAAGACAAGTGACAGACGAGCTGAAGACCAGTTTTCACCCATCTCCGAGGGACAGGGAAGCAACTTGGACTCCACTAATCCCGCAAGCAGACAGTGAACCCGGATTGTTTCTGAACAGACCTCAGTAGGTCTAAGGTGCTAGCACTTATCATCACATGAGCCCAAAGGGATAGCCTCGCTTGAGAGGCTAGGATCAGCCGACTTTGCCTTGAAGCCATTCAAAGCCTCACCAGGAAGCTAACTCATAGCTTCGCCAGAGGAAGTCAGCTCCGCCCTGAAGCCATACACAACTGCGCAGAAAGGGTATATGATAGCCTCGCCACAGATGACTTCTAGCTCCGCCGAAGATTTTCTTTCGAACTTCGCCAGAATTGCCTCCAGCTCAGCTGTGAGTTCAAGGCGGGCAGCGCCACTGTTGGTCTGCTATGGTCAACCTTTGACCAATCAGATCTAATCAGATCAAATCCAATTAAGATCAAATCGGAGATCAAATTTGGTAGTTGATTGCCACAATCTCTTGACTCTCTTAAAACGAGTAAGGAGATCAGGGAAATCCTCCAACAATATGAAAAGGATCAAAACAGATCAAGAAGATCAACCGACCTGCCATTTTTAGCTTCGCAGAAGCTGATCTTAACCTCGCAGCAAGGCTACTTTCCAGATTCAAACAGATTTGATTCAATCTGTTTCCATATCTTCAAGGGACGGTTATACCCTTGCTCTCCCTATAAATAGCCCATCAGAGGTACAAGAAAAAAAAAGGGAGAGCTTTTCTCAGACGACACGCACAAGAGGACTCCACAAGCAGAGGCTTCTTCACGATGCACCGTGCGCTCTTGAATTCAGGGACTTTTAGAGAATTGCTTCTCTATTCAGGGTGCTGATACCCTAATACCTTCTTCTCAAGGAATCTCTGGAACCAGGCGAGAAGGAATTCCTAATTGAAGGCGGCTTTGAGAAGTAGCAAGAGGTTTCTACCAACCTTCTATTCTCTGATTCCCGGAACCAGGCGAGAAGGAAATCTCATCGCTCGCATCGTCAAAGGGACAAAGTGGTCGGGCGCTGACCAGACTCCTATCGGCACACTTCTCCAGAATCTCTGAGGAGATCTACTTGTAATCTTTTTAAGAATACTTGTAATTTAGCTCCTCAAACTCTTTTTATTGTAAGTTTTTCCCTTTGCAAATCAATGGAAAACAAGATGGCGACTCCACTGGGGAACGCATTCTCCACTGCCGAGAATCAAGTGTCGCAATGCGACGAACAGACCTTCGGGTCTAACTCTGAAATCAGAAAAGCCGGTGCAGCCAGAGCCCCTCTGGCTAAATCTTCAAGGAAAGTCTCTGCGGAGACAGAAAAGGCTCCCTACGAACCTACTGCAGTTCTCTGGCGTAACAAGGAAGCACGCCCGCAGCCCAAGTCCTGCACTTTCGAGAACTTGGTGGTTCAGTTCGATCAAGGAAGATTCGAAGAAGTCCTCTCTGGGGGTGGCCTAATGCTTCGAGCACGGAAGCACAGGAAGGTCTCCATGGCCAGGTTTCAGAACAGAAACCAGAAGCAGAATTCTGCCAACAGCCTTCAGCCTTGCGTGTCGCTAATCAGGTTCCATGCGAACCTAAGTATCCTTTGCCAAAGCGGATGTGGAGGCCTAAACAGAAGTCTCTGGCCGAAGCTTCAGGCGTAGCTACGCCAAAACCGCGC
Source organism: Agave tequilana (assembly GCA_038442645.1). Taxonomy (NCBI): domain Eukaryota; kingdom Viridiplantae; phylum Streptophyta; class Magnoliopsida; order Asparagales; family Asparagaceae; genus Agave; species Agave tequilana. Next base: position 185,742 of record JAVJIF010003407.1, on the reverse strand, counting down.
CTTTCTCGCAAAGAAAAAGGCAAGATGTCTGCCTGCTCCAACAAGGCTGCCGACCATGAAGTCATGACGGTAATCATACTGTCGCCTGATTCAAGAACAGCAACGCCTTATGCCAGCCTCGTTTATATCAGCGAAGCTACTATACCTCAGCGTACTCACCGGTCCATGACCGTAAAACTAGAGCTGAAGTACTATTCAGTGCTAATCCCTTCTGCAGGGATAAGAGGAACGGGACATCATCCTATGAATGCCCCAAAAGGGCCTCTACGCGGGATTGTTCAGGCTCTAATGCGCCTGACTTGCGGGAGCTCTTGGCGAGCAAGCGAAAGTCGGAGTCTTTCTGAACCACTCCCCCTATTGTCAACAAAAGGGATGTCAGCTGGTGACAGTCCACTCAGCTCGTTGCCGGTTACGACCAATCATCCCACTTCCCCATGCCGGCGATCAGTTTTTGATCGGCTGTCCGTACATGTCCCAATGAAGCATCGCAAAAGGAGCATCTCACGAGATCCAGCCTCTGCATCCGTCAACATGACCGGAAGAGGACGAGAGTCACGCAGGGGAGGTCAAACACATGACGACGCCCCCTACAGCTCCCCAGATCCAGATTACAACCCAGACTTAGGCGAAGTCTTGGTACATGGAGAAGGTATTTTCCGAAACATCAGATCTAGGGTGGCGATACCCTACAGTTACAAACAGCCTTCCTCCTCAACGGCCCTAGCCTTGCCGGAGCCTAGGAGACCACTCCAACCATCGGATGAAGAAGACAAAGACAGTGGGTACGCCTCTTCGGCGACAGTTAGCTCAGTGCGAACGGACAGAGCATCAGTCAATATGGCTGATAACATTAACGACGACCTTCGTCGGCGCCTGGAAGCTCAGGAGCAAACTTCCAAAACCCAGCAAGAGGCCCTGGACAATATTCAACAGATGCTTGCTCGACTCCTCCGCAATCGGAATGACAATGATGCCGGGAGCAATCACGATGAGGAGGGACATTTCAGCAATGAGCAGCCACAGACGGAGAAATCCAATGAGGGTTCTTCCTTAGACGCCGAAGTCCTTAAAGGCCTCCAAGCTCAAATCGCATCTCTAACTCAGAGGGATGAATTAAAGAAAGTAGGGGCAGTCCGTCCTTACCCATTGGAGTGGGATTCAGTGCCATATCCACCGAAGTTCAAACTACCAACGTTGCATACGTATGATGGTAAGAGTTCACCAAATCAGCACATCTACTACTTCCGGTCTCAGACTGGTAATGTTATAAGCAACGACGCCATCATGGCTAGGCTGTTTATTGGCACCTTAAAGGGGGTGGCATTTGACTGGTTTTGAAGTCTCCCTCCGGACTCTATCAATTCTTGGATCGACCTGGAAACCCGGTTCCTCTCTAGTTTCTATGAGGATGATACCGAAGTGACCATGGACAAGCTCCTCTCCACCATACAGAAGAAGAGCGAATCTGTCCGTGACTAAATTGAACGGTTCAGAAACTTATCCTTGATGTGCCCAGCAGGGATGCCACTACCCATGCTCTTACAAACATGTAGGCACAACTTCCTGGACCAAGTAGAAGTTCGCATGGGGGCTGTCAAGGCCCACACTTGGAAAGAATTGGTCGAACAAGCTGAGATAGCTGAAAAGTCGGCTAAAAAGTTTGAACCATCCACCCCTAGAGGCAAATGGGGTATGAACAGTAAAGACGTAGTGACATGGCGCAGTCTTCTCAAGCCAAAAGAAAGAGACTATGTCTGTGGAATTGTCCGGGGACGTGCAGTCGAAGGCCAAGAAGAGCTGCTTCAACAATCAGGAGCCTAAGTTCCCTCCAAAACAGTACTCCTTCAGAGGCGATCAGGTGGTCACGATATTCCATTTGCTTCACAAAGGGAATAAAATGAAGCTGCCAGATGCTCGACGTCCTAATGAATAGGACGCACAAATGACCCCAAATACTGTCTCTATCGCAGGATGATTCACCATCCTACCGACAAGTGCTGTGTCCTCAAGGACAGAATCCAGGCCTTGATCGACGCTGGAGTCCTGACACTAAAGTCAGAGCAGAAGAAAGTCACTGCCAATATGGTGACTCTCGAGTTCGGCAAAACCCCAAAGGTCACAGTTCTTGACGGGACTTATCCAGTACCTGCACCACGGTTGGAAGTCAAGCATCCTCCAGCTAAAACTCAAGATAATAAGGGTCTTGTTCCCTTAACATTGGAGACAGGGGAAGTCATGTGGATACACCCAGACCTCGTCCAAGACGTACAGCGGGATTCAAAGGAGCCCAACTCAATGGGCAAATCTTGCAATGTCATCTCTGTCCTACCAGACGATGACAACCTTACATCGGCTTCCCTCAGCGATTCAGAAGGAGAAAAGCATGCTTGCGCGACGCAAGCTGATGCGCCTCAACAGACAGGCACCCGATCCGGAAATCATACTTAAGGCAGTATGAAAAGTCTACTGGCGAGACACAACAGCAAACAACGTCAGTACAAGTACCAGCATCCGCTTCGATTCCAACCAAGGGAAAAGAGAAGCCTAAAGAGGTCCGATTCGACCAAGTCCTGAAGAAGCCTTCAGGACCAGGGCTTGACATGCCCTTCCATTTTGACATATTGGCTCAGCTGGCTAATATCCCAGCTCGTATTACAATACACGAGCTCCTTCGTCTCTCAAAAGAGACAAGAGAAGCACTTAGGGATGCGCTAGCTAATTCAGAATCATTCCTGACAGCATGTCAGAGTCCCTAACGATGATGCTCAGTCTTCTTGCCCAGAGTGTCATCATGTACAATCAAAGGTCCCCGCTATTACCTTCACAGCGGAAGATATGGTTCTCAAGATAACAAGCACGATCGACCTCTGTACTACACCGGATATATCGGTTCAACGTGCATTGAAAGAGTACAAGTCGACCTGGGGTCCGCACTCAGCATCATCCCCAAAGGTTACTTTACTTCCTCGGTATACCGCTGTATAGGTTGTCCGCAACCACCACTACAATATACTGTTTCAATGCCGGGAGTAGTTATCCACTTGGAAAGATTCGACTCGGTTGCCGAATCGGGAGCCTGAAGTCAGAAGTGACATGCTTTGTCATTGACGCTGACATGTCATATAACCTGCTGCTAGGACGACCATAGATCCATGCCAACTGGATCGTTCCCTCTACTCTGCACCAATGCTTCAAATATGTTGAAGATGACGCGACAGTAACTGTCTTTGCTGAGAAGCAACCATTCAAAGGGTGAAAAATTACTTCACTGACGCTCTCCTGTATCAAGAGGCTGGTGGAACACCTAAAGAACTATTGCCAGACGATAATGAAAGTGGCAATGAGGCGAATTCAGAATCCAAAGCAGGCATGCCAGCCATTCTGATTGGTGAACCAATTATAGCATGTCTTAATAATCCCCAATGTAGTACTCCTTCAGAGGATGAAGGTGAAAGGGTAATTAATGATAATATTTCTTTTGATTATCCTGCGAGTGTTGGATCGGTTAAATTCATTACAAATGGCTCTCTGCATATGCCCTTACATAAGCCGAGTGCGGCTAGAACACCTATGGAAGCTATAGAAGGGGCCACGCTAGTGATCCCTCCGTCCAAACAAGGTCAGTTACTGATAATCTTCGGTAGAACCCAACCACGGGGACCCACAGCTGCAGATTCAAGTTCAGATTCAGACACTCCACAGTTCTTCCATTACGCGCGGCCGGCGCGCCATATTATGAAGAAAATGGGATACGACTTGAAGCATGGAGCGGGCCTGAATTTTGAAAAGGAAGGCGCAGTTTGATGTGTAACTTTGTGCCAAAAGGGAAGCCTGCAAATTACTATAATAGTACATGCAGGGGGTTGGGATACGTTACACCCACATCGTCAGCAACGGTTCAAGACAAAACGATGAACCAATTCCATCACATTCGGCTTCATCCTCCAGTGGGACTCAGATGTCAGTGTAGGAGGAATGTTCAAAATCTGTTAATATGACTTCAAGCAGTCAATTGGAGCCAGCAGAGCTACTAACGAGGAACCATGAGCTCAATAATTAGATCTCCAATGGGAAAAGCGATTCGAACTGCGCGAACCACCTACTGAAGATAAGGTGATGCAGGTCAACTTGGGTAGTCAAGATCACCCTAAGCCCATCTTCATAAGTGAAAGCTTATCACTTATAGAAAGGAAGAATTGATAATACTTGTAAAAGAATACATAGACGTCTTCGCATGGAGCTACGAAGATATGCCCGGACTCGATCCACAAGTCGCCATGCACCGTCTGAATATCAAGCCGACGCCAAGCCAGTCAAGCAGCAACAACGTTTGTTTATCCCAAACATTATGGAAGCTATTGAGGCCGAAGCCATAAGCTCATTGCTGTGTTTTCATTTGGGAGGACAACATCCAGATTAGGTTGCTAATATCGTTCCAGTCCTCAAGAAGAATGGGAAAATGCGGATCTGCATCGACTACCGTGATCTCAATACGGCCTGTCCTAAAGACGAATTCCCACTGCCCATCACGGATGTCATAATTGACAATACCTGTGGATTCAAAAGAATGTCTTTCATGGATGGCTTTTCAGGGTACAATCAGATTAAAATGTACCCCCACGATGAGAAGCATATTTCGTTCTGAACACCCTTGGGGGTATACTGCTACACCGTAATGCCCTTCGGGCTGAAGAACGCCGGAGCAACCTATCAACGGGAAATGAGTACAATCTTCCGCGACCATCTTCGAAAAACGGTGGAATGCTATGTCGACGACATTGCTGTCAAAAGCCGCAATAAGGATGACCATCTTCACGATCTGAGAACGATGTTCGACATAATGCGGGCTCATCAACTGAAAATGAATCCAACAAAATCCTTCTTGGGAGTGTCAAGTGGCAAGTTCCTTGGGTTCATTGTTCGTCAAAAGGGATTCATCTTGACCCAGACAAAGTCAAGGCCATTCAAAGCATACATCCACCGAGGAATCTCAAAGAGCTTAGAGGCCTGCAAGGAAGATTGGCATATATCAGAAGGTTTATCGCAAACCTTTCAGGCCGTTGTCAGCCGTTCACTCGACTCATGAAAAAGGGTGCTTCCTTCATATGGGATCAAGCTTATCAAGAAGCTTATGAAGACATCAAGAGATACCTCACGAAGCCTCCAGTCTTAGTGGCCCCTACATCAGGGAAGTCATTCTTGCTTTATGCGAAAGCTCTCGACCATTCTCTTGGTGCCCTCCTCGCTCAGAAGGACGACAATGGTCACGAGCAAGCCATTTATTATCTAAGCAGGACTCTGATAGGAGCAAAATCTCGCTACAATCCTATCGAGAAAGAGTGTTTAGCTCTTGTCTTTGCTGTTCAGAAGATGCGACATTATTTGGTCGGCCAAACCATACATGTCATCTCCAGAGTGAATCCTTTGCGCCTTCTCATGACGAAGCCAGGATCATTGAACTCAAGATTAGCTAAATGGGCGCTTCTTTTCTCTCAATACGACATGATCTTTACCCCACAGAAGGGGTTAAAGCCAGACACTTGCAGAGTTCTTGGCCGCTCATCCAGTTCCAGAACATTCAAAACTTCACGAGGATATTCCAGATGAAGTCTTCGACTCCAATGTAACCTCAGAGGAGGAAGTGTGGCAGATGTTCTTCGATGGAGCATCGCGAATGGGCCCTAAAGGCAAGATTATTGCCGAGTGGGGTTGTGTTCATCTCCCGCAGAATCATGTCCTTCCCAGAGCATTCTCCCTGATAGAGTCATGCTCCAACAATGTAGCAGAATATAATGCTCTGCTCATTGGTCTTCATCTCGCCCATGGAATGGGGGTACGCTACCTTGAAGCCTACGGTGATTCAAAACTGATTATCAATCAGGTTAAAGGCGAATATGAAGTTCGCCACGAGGACTTGGTGCCTTATTACCACGCAGCAATCGAATTGGCTATTTGAAGGTTTCTACATCAGGCACGTGTCTCGATCTCAGAATACCAGGGCAGACGCTCTTGCTGCATTAGCAACAACACTAGCCCTGCCAGTCGACACCGAGTATCACCTCACAGTGGCAACTCGACACCTTGTATGCTCTAAGCATATGTTAAGAACCCAAGAAGTCTATAATGTCTCGACGGATCTTGAGCCGAGAGATTGACGATTTTCTCTCATCGACTATGCTTTACATGGTCTGCTGCCAGACGATCCTAAAGAAGCGGCATCTATCAGACGAATGTCTCTCCGTTTCTACTACGATCCAACTCTGAAGACACTTTACCATCGTTCATATGACGTATCCTCCTCCGTTGCCTTTCCAATTCAGAGGCGCAGGAAGTGCTTAAAGAAGCACACGACGGCATTTGCGGAGCTCATTAGCCAGGTTCAAAACTCAAAGACAGGTTGCATAGGCTTGGATACTATTGGCGAACCATGATAGCTGATGCCATCCAATATGCACGAAGGTGTAAAGCGTGCCAAATTCATGCGGACTTCATACACCAGCCTTCGGAGTTACTCCACCCAACTGTTGCTTCATGGCCGTTCGAAGCATGGGGAATCGACGTCGTAGGGCCAATCAGCCCTTCTTCGACAAGAGGTCACCGATTTGTCCTGGCAATAACCGATTACTTTTCAAAGTGGGCAGAAGCCATACCACTGGTTGAAGTCAAAACCTCTAACGTGGTGAATTTCATCAAACACCATGTCATCCATCGATTTGGTGTTCCTAGGCGGATCATCCATGATAACGGTCCCCAAATCATAAGCCAAGTATTCTATCGGTTCTGCGATAAATACCGAATTCAGAATGTGGCTTCAACTGCCTATAATCCCGCAGCTAATGGCTTAGCGGAAGCATTCAACAAAACGATCATCAAGCTACTCAAGAAGTTCGTCTCCTCGAATAAGCGAGACTGGGATGAAAAGCTTGGTGAATGTCTTTGGGCATACCGAACCACGGTTCGGACACCGACAGGCAATACGCCTTTTCCCTGGTGTACGGGTGTGAAGCAGTCATCCCGTTGGAAATCCAGATGCCGTCATTGCGAGTCGCTCTAATGACTAAGATCACATTAGAGGACAATGATCGGTTGCGTCTTCAAGAGCTCGAAGCCCTAGACGAGAAGCGACTACAAGCTCAGCAACACATCGAGCTGTACCAAGCTCGAATCTCAAAAGCCTTCAATAAGAAGGTCAAACAAAGAGTCTTCCAGAAAGGAGACTTGGTTTTAGCCGTCAGACGACCGATGATTATGACGCACAAGACCAGAGGCAAATTTCAGCCTAAATGGGAAGGACCGTTTGTAATAGAAACAGTCTATTCAAATGGAGCATACCGCCTCATGACTTCAGATGGCGATTTACTCATGATGCCGATCAATAGCAAGTTCTTAAAGAAGTATTATCCTTGATTAAGAATCCTTCTCATGATCAACTTAACATTACACCTCTGATCAAAACCTTTATGTCCAACGTACATGCAAGAGAGCCTTTCTCTTCCTCCAAGCGTGATCATACAACCATAAACCAGTAGGAACCTGGCCATATACTGGTTCTCTCAAAGGAGAATCAAGGTTACACATACGCTAACCAGATGATCCAATATCCTTAACGATTAAGGATAGAGGAAAATGTTGGCCTTTAAGCCCAACATAAGTCCTCGACAACTCATCATGCTGAGGGGAATAGCATGGCTAGCCCAATTCAAAAGGAAGTTGGTAAAGGCATATCAAACCCGTTGACAGCTGGGGATTTGCTAAAAATCCTAAGGGACCTGTTCCCATTTGATTCCCTCTCCAAAATTACTTACCAATTCTCATCCATAGAATAGTAAGACCACACATACATTTCGCTGTTACGTTAACACTAAACCTATGACAGTGATTTCCTCGTTTCTTCCGTGAAAACGAGACCTCTTCCCAAATTCCATCACCAACTTTTTGAGCTTGGTGGCGTCTCAATCGGTTATGTCATTGTGACCTCTGAACCCGCAGATAGCCAAGTCTCAATTTCGAGCTTGTTGACATTTACAAAAGAAAAGTCTCAACCCCGAGCCCTGTTGACATTTATAAAAGACAGGTCTCGATACTTATTGACATCTACAAAATATAAGTCTCACCAACCTTGAACTTGGTGGCGTCTCAATCAGTTATGTCATTGCGACCTCTGAACCAGTAGACCGCTAAGTCTCAATTTCGAGCTTGTTGACATTTACAAAAGACAAGTCTCAACCCCGAGCCCTGTTGACATTTACAAAGATAGGTCTCGATACTTATTGACATCTACAAAAGATAAGTATCACCAACCTTGAGCTTGGTGGCGTCTCAATCGGTTATGTCATTGCGACCTCTGAACCAGCAGACCAAGTCTCAATTTCGAGCTTGTTGACATTTACAAAAGACAAGTCTCAACCCCGAGCCCTGTTGACATTTACAAAAGACAGGTCTCGATAATTATTGACATCTACAAAAGATAAGTATCACCAACCTTGAGCTTGGTGGTGTCTCAATCGGTTATGTCATTGCGACCTCTGAACCAGCAGACAGCCAAGTCTCAATTTCGAGCTTGTTGACATTTACAAAAGACAAGTCTCAACCCCGAGCCCTGTTGACATTTACAGAAGACAGGTCTCGATACTTATTGACATCTATAAAAGATAAGTATCACTAACCTTGAGCTTGGTGGCGTCTCAATCGGTTATGTCATTGCGACCTCTGAACCAGCAGACAGCCAAGTCTCAATTTCGAGCTTGTTGACATTCACAAAAGACAAGTCTCAACCCCGAGCCCTGTTGACATTTACAAAAGACAGGTCTCGATACTTATTGATATTTACAAAAGATAAGTATCACCAACCTTGAGCTTGATGGCGTCTCAATCGGTTATGTCATTGCGACCTCTGAACCAGCAGACAGCCAAGTCTCAATTTCGAGCTTGTTGACATTTACAAAAGACAAGTCTCAACCCCGAGCCCTGTTGACATTTACAAAAGACAGGTCTCGATACTTATTGACATTTACAAAAGATAAGTATCACCAACCTTGAGCTTGGTGGCGTCTCAATCGGTTAGGTCATTGTGACCTCTGAACCAGCAGACAGCCAAGTCTCAATTTCGAGCTTGTTGACATTTATAAAAGACAAGTCTCAACCCCGAGCCCTGTTGACATTTACAAAAGACAGGTCTCGATACTTATTGACATTTACAAAAGATAAGTATCACCAACCTTGAGCTTGGTGGCGTCTCAATCGGTTATATCATTGCGACCTCTGAACCAGCAGACAGCCAAGTCTCAATTTCGAGCTTGTTGACATTTACAAAAGACAAGTCTCAACCCCGAGCCCTGTTGACATTTACAAAAGACAGGTATCGATACTTATTGACATTTACAAAAGATAAGTATCACCAACCTTGAGCTTGGTGGCGTCTCAATCGGTTATGTCATTGCGACCTCTGAACCAGCAGACAGCCAAGTCTCAATTTCGAGCTTGTTGACATTTACAAAAGACAAGTCTCACCCCGAGCCCTGTTGACATTTACAAAAGATAGGTCTCGATACTTATTGACATCTACAAAGATAAGTATCACCAACCTTGAGCTTGGTGGCGTCTCAATCGGTTATGTTATTGCGACCTCTAAACCAGCAGACAGCCAAGTCTCAATTTCGAGCTTGTTGACATTTACAAAAGACAAGTCTCAACCCGAGCCCTGTTGACATTTACAAAAGACAGGTCTCGATACTTATTGACATTTACAAAAGATAAGTATCACCAACCTTGAGCTTGGTGGCGTCTCATTCAGTTATGTCATTGCGACCTCTGAACCAGCAGACAGCCAAGTCTCAACCTTAAGCCTGTTAACATTTACAAAAGACAGGTCTCATCCGTACTTGTTGACATCTACAAAAGACAAGTATTACCCTTTTAGCCCCATAAAAGCTAATCTTGAGCTTGGTGGCTTCTCAACCGGTTACGTCAGAACGACCTCAGAACCAGCAGACAGCCAAGTCTCAGTATTCAATCCAACAAAGACTATGTTCTCAAACGGCTGCAATACAATTTGGGACCGACAATTCAGAAAGTAGAACAAGTTAGAGTCAAAACAAAATCACTTTTATTAGTTCCAGGACGAGATACATGGAGGCACATATATTACAAGATACGGCGTACATTATAAGATCTGATCCGCTCTTCAAGGGAAGCCAACCTCGTCCTCCTATCATCAGCAGCCCGGACAAGCGCCTGCGACCTCAGCTCAGCCTCATTAAAGTTCGTCGCCTGGGCCAAACGAGCTTCGATCTCAGCCAAAGTTGCCCTCTGCGCCAACTCCTGCCGCGAGAGTTCATCACTCTGAGCCTTGAGCTGTTCAAGCCGCACGGTCTCTTCAAGACGCACTGGTTAAGCCTTGGATAGGAGAAGATTCCCTTCCTGATCATCTCCTTGGCCTTCCCAATTTTATTTTTAGCGTCAATAAGAGCACTGGTGGAGGCATCAATGGCATTCCCAACCTCTTCTTGCCTTGTTTCCAAGGATTTCAAGTCAGAAGAAATAGCCTTAGCAACTTCCTGAGCAGCAAGACGGGCTTCATGCATTTGAGCGACAAGATGCGCAAGCTGCTCATTAACCGAAGACTCCAGGTCTAAGCGGCTAAGACGGCGCCATTCCTCTACGTCCCTCTCAAATTGATCTACCAGGAGTTCCAAGGCAGTGGCCTGGTTATACCCTTCAAAGTCCCGAATACTTTCAATACTGCGGGAGAGGACCACCTTTAAAGTTGAGAACGACATAGTCGAACCTTTCAAGACCAGATCGATGGATCGCCCTAAGCCTTTATAAAAGCTATCAACTATGTCACCTATAAAATCATTTTCAACCTCGGCCACTTCTGGTAGACGGACAGCCTCAGAAAAATCCACCAGCCTGGTTGACACTACTGTGGAAGGAACACACTGGCTGCAGCAGCATGACAGGTCATCGGTGATCTCGGCGGAGTCTTCATTGAAGCCAGTACACTAGCCACCGCTGAGGTAGGACTAGTGACCATCTCCTGAACCTTAGGTTCAGCCACCAGGGTTGAGGAAGTAGGGCTTGTAATCACTCTCAGCTCCGCACCTGGCAAAACTGATGGCACCTCACTCGTTGATATAGTTGGGAGTGAGGACACCTCCGGGACTACCACCCCTTCAACCTCTGTTCCTTCGGCTAGCTCAGGCCGATAAGGGGGCAGGTCACCATACAGCGCGTCCAACACAGCAGCATTTGCCGCGGTCAAAGTGCTCATGTCACCTCTTGATCCCTCGAGAAGATCGTCTGGTTCCCTTGAAGTTGACGCACCCTGAGGCGGAACACCTGCAATAAAATTGTGTTCAGGCAAGACACAATAAATAGTAAAAGCCAAAAGGTCGGAACAATACCAAAGGATGATGTCGCCTCAAACATCTTGGCAGCCGCATCAGTCTCTATGGGCTCCATTGGAAAGTCCTTTGCGGAGTCAACACGAATGGTCGGCCTGCTTTCGCTTGCCGAATCTTCCGTGGACCACCAAAAAGAGCTTGACGCTACAGGATTTCCTTTGAAAGTTCCAGCGCCCGAAGGACCAACGTCAGCTGCATCACCTCCGGATTCCTCTGGGACGGCAAAATAGCCGGCCTCATCACCCTCTACGACAACCGTAGGAGCTTGGCGACGAGGCTTCTTCACCAACTGCTTCCTACGAGATCCACCTGTCCGTTTGCGCTTAAGAGGAACGTCAGGATCCTCCTCCTCTGCTTCTTCTACATGTCTTGGGGAAGCTATCCCCATCACGCAAGAACCAGCTGCAAGAGTCTCAGCACTTGCCTCCGCTTCGAAGCGAGGACTTTCCGCATCCGAGGCTTTGCTGTCATCAATAGCAACGAACTCTTCTATGCCCGGGACGCGAACCCTCTTACCTTCCCTTCTCTCAGAGACCTTCTGCTTTAGTCGCTGAGAAATTAACTTCACACCAGAACTGTTAGCATTGAATCCAAGGGGTGTGGAGTTGGAAGTCGCATACCACTGGCAGAAGCACAGGGTCATTAGAAGATTGGAGTCCTCAATGGCATACGCAGTCGCGCCCCAGTACAGCCTGCAATGAAGAATCGCCAGGCACGGCCTCCATCAATAAGACTCCCCATGAAAGCCAGATGGAGATTTGGGTTGCCCACATACAGTTGGTCATATCCAAACTGCCGAGCAAACCGACTTTGAACATAGGGCTCCAAGTAGCAGATGTCCCTGCTCCGGTATAATAGATGTGAAGGACGGATGCTGACCAGCCACTCAAAAACTCCCCGACTCAGGAACGACTGCCTCTCCCCCGCATCTTTGAACTCTTCCTCATAGCCTGCACCCCGAATACGGGAAACAGCGGAAGAGACTATAGACGTCATAGCGACGTATCAATTTACGAGCCTCAGCCACGTAAGTTTTCTGCCACGAGCGTCCTTCGAATCGGCGGAGAAGCGCCATTCGAACACCTTGCGGGGGGTCCTCTCTAGCTTCAATCAAAGAAGGACAATGCAGGGCGAACCACGCCATCAAATAAGTATACGGCAAACCTATCCTGGGATTAGGACCGTCGCGAGGCGAAGTGGCCCCCTTTCCACGCTTCGTTGCTGGTGTCCTGCAAAAAGCCTCCGTTAATGCACAAAGGCATCTCTGGATATAGCATACCATGGCCGGAAGAAGACTCAGAGGACGACCATGAACCAAACGAACAGCGGGTAGCAAAACATTCGGATGAATGACGTCACCCGAAGAAGACGGCACCACGCACCTCTTCAGCCAGACCATTAAGAAACCAGCCAGTAGTGCCTTCCGGGACATCGACCGACGGCCTGATGATGGAAACTCCGAAGGACATCACCCTTCTCATAAGGACCATCGTCTTCCTTCACAACTAGATCCCCTTGGAAGTGCTTTTGCATCCGGTCAAAGATGTCTTCATCAGTGACTCCACAGTGAGCCGCTTCAGAAGTATTCCCCATATCCAGAAACAAGTAATCTCCCCAGCTCTTCAAGCTACAGGAGGTTCCCTTACTGTCCCCATGCATACTGGAGCAAATGTACAAGTGGCATATTAACTCCCTGTGGGTCTCAAACAAAGTGGGCTCCTGCTTCTCCAGAAGCGCCAATTCTGCCTCGCACGGGAAGTATTCTTCATATGGAAGAGACCCAAAAGGCAGAGCAGAGACTTCCCACATCTCATGCAAGGCCATACCCAATTCGCCAATAGGGGTGAAGAAAGTCCCTGAAGCTGGGCAATACAATTCAAAGATGGCGTAGAAGCACGCCACGTTGATCTCAATACCGTGACAGGTCGCCCGGACGGCCTCATGGAGGTTCAGCCTCTCCAAATTCTCCTCGAAATGAGCGAGGATATATGTAGTTAAATCCCTCCACCATGCCTTCGGAGGGTGAATCCAGCCTGGAGTCCTGAAGTCAGTGGCTGGATAGTTCCCATCGACCTTGCAGAATTGGTTGCCAAAGGTCAGCGCTACTGCAGGATTTTCTCCCACTGGGATCTCTCGCGACATATTCCCAAGATGTAGACCCATTATGCAACGAGGAGGCCTCGCTCTTGCATAACCAGGAGACTGAAGCATCAATTTCCCTATGTGGACAGAGTCAGTACTCCGGCTCACTTCCCACGACATCTTCCGAGCCTGCGTCACGCACTGGAAGGAAGACAAAGAAAAATGTCGCTTATTGGACGGAAGGTAGAATTTCTCACCATCCAACTGAAAAATCCACTGCCCTTCCCCTGCCAGTAGTTGGTGATCAGGATCTGATGCGGCATCCCCGAACATGAAGTCAGGCTTCCTATAAGTTCGACGGTCAATATCTTCAAGGGAGCCGTAGTCAAAATACTCCTCGTGGTGTATTGATCACCACCATAAATAAGCGTGTCTCGGATGAGAGAGCTCCCCTCACTAAACAGAGAAGCCTGCCCTTGAAATTGTAGGCTGATATTACCTTCCAATCCCCTGGTCATCCCGAATAAGCTGTTCAGAGAACCAGGAGTGTAGTGCACTGCAAAAGCAAAGAAGAATCATGATTAGTTCACCAGCCAAGCGAACACAAAGACACGAGTTTCACCAAGGCATAGCCTCGCTCTCTAAACGAAGCTAACAAGGTGACAGCTTCGCCAAAGTTTAGCTTCGCGGTTACAGTCAAGTCCGCATTTCGCAGAAAATGTCCAAGTGTTAGCTTCGCTTCGAAAAGCTTAAGCAGAAGGCGGCACAGCCCTGAGGACTAACTTCGTCAAAAGGGCATTATGGTCAAACATTATTATTAATCCTTTGCGGCCATGATTGAAGGGACAGATCCATATCCTGTTGTTCAACAGGATGAAGACAGTCTAAGGGATAGCTTCGCCTAGAAGCTTAAAGAAGAACTCTTAAGTTCTTGAATTCCCGTTCGAGAAAATAAGGGAAATGGAATTCCTAATAACAGATCATGCTCGATCATTCTGGCTTCATCCAAAGATAGCCAAACATCGGCTTTAAAAGAGAAACGGCAGTCTCTAATCAAAATAGGGAGTCCCTTACCGGCAATTGGTCGTTCGATGACCGGAGGAGGAGAAGGACCCTCCGCCGCAGAAGTTGCCACTTCTTTCCCCGCTTGTCTCTTGGGCGCCATTGAAGAACTATGGAAGTTCTTGAACTCTTGAATAAGGAGGAAAGAAGGAGAAAAAAAGTCAAAGTTCTCTGAAAATTTTAAGCAAAGAGATCTACTCTTTCTCAGCCCGATCGGGCTTCTATAGGCCGATGTGCGCCTGAAACGACGCCTTGGAAAGAGTACAGGCCGCCGTTTCGAATTAATTTGAAACGGCGCCTAAAGCGCCTTCCCAAAAAGCGCTGATTCAGCCACTAAGGGTTAACTTCGCCATGAGTCAAAATGCGGACTTCGCACAATTCATCAATGACTTCGCCAAAAGGATTGCCTTAACTCCGCTAAAGGCACAGTTCGCGAACATCCCAGCTTCGCGGGAAACTTATTCAAAAAGGATTCTTTCTTTAACTTCGCGTGAAGTTAAACCCTGCCTGACTGATTCAAGTGTTCTCAAACTCAGAATGAAGGCAAACAAAAACCAGATGAGCAGAAAATGAACTTTCATTGATTTAAAAGGAAAGGTACATTGATATTACATCAAGGTTGTGTTTCGTACAACAGATTCAGTTGCTCAGCAGGATCATTTGCGCAAAAGGTATACAAGTGGTTTTATCTGCTTCCAAACCAGACCAACTGGACACGAAAGGCCTTCCTCCTGCACAAGGCTGTAACCAGAACAGATTGTGCCACCAGGACAGATGGTGTCATCTGGACAGATTGTGCCACAGAGGACAGGGCCATGATCCTTCACATAATGGCAGATTTTGCCACCAGAGGGTCGGAAGTCAGAATATAAAAGGGCTACTACCTAACCCGTGCGGTGCAATGTCCTTAAGGACAAAATCTAAGCGTGCGGGTGTTTTGACTCTGAAGTCAGAATATAAAAGGGCTACTACCTAACCCTTATCCTGAAAGAGAGTATGGAGGTAGTCAATTCTACTTCCAAGAGTCATGGGTCTTAACCCATCAACGGCTAAAGCAATGGGACTCAAGTCAGTACAAACTAAAGGCAAGTCTTGTAATGTCTCTCACAACAGATGACATTGCACAAGTAACTCCTCTCAGTAGCTCTGAAGAGAAGACAACCGTCTCAGTCGCTATTTGATAGCCGACAGGCACTCGGTCTGGCAAATAATACTTGTGATAGTACACCAGACCCCTGACGAGACACAACAGCCAACAACATCGGAAAATGCACCGGGGTTAGAGTATGTGATTCCATCAATCAAATGGGGACAATCTTTTGTAATAGGGACAGTTTACTCTAGTGGAGCTTATCGTATAGCAAATCCAAATGGTGACACGCTCCTGATGCCAATCAATAATAAGTGCTATCCATGATCACGTTAACAAAATAACTCTGATCATCAAATCAGACTCGTCTGAATGTTTCATCTCCTCAAGGAGTCCCTTTTACTAGTGGAATCAATTTCAACCATCTCTGCATTCTTCTTTCGGCAAATCGATTGGGCATCATGACAATATTGAATGAGCCGAATTCATTGATCGCTAAAAACCATGCACAAGAATAAAAGAGTGATGGTCAATGTTACTGCTTTAACGATTCTACCATAATAGCGAAGTGGCTATACGGGTCGTATCCACAAAGAGAGAGAGAAACAGCGATGAAAGCTTAAATGCGGCTTCTTTGTTCGTGGTAAAGATGTTCCTTGCCTTAAATAAGGAATTGAAAAGAAAACAAATATTGTTTCAAAAATTACTTGGATTGTTTTGATGGTTGTAAAATTGATTTTTTATTTTCTTAAAGGTAACAAAAACACATAGCTAACTTTCTACTAAGTGCTCCCACTAATCTCTAGCTTCTTGAAGATTTAGCATCATAATGGATTATAAGCAAGCATAAACCGTGTGCATAAGAACTATTCACGTTGAAGATCGAATAAAAATTCTTCCCTTCACTTATCATCACACGGCAAAACTGGAACATTCCCCTATCAAGATCCGATTGAAGACAAGAATAGGGGAAGCAACAAGTGCACTATTGGTATCGGCAAAGATGAATAGGTATTTCTCTAACTTACAAGAACAAGCAATGCTACACAAACAATAAATCATCAAAAATGACTAAGAATAAAATATGAGAGTGATAACACTTGTGAGTAAGTTAGAGTTAGAACTCTCATCTTAGAATGTCATAGCTCTTATTTGCACAAGGCTTGTTTGACACTATTGACTCATTTGAATTTTTAATCAAGTTGTTAGAAATTAGTGAATTAGTAGTTAGTTAGCCAGGTAATAGAAGAGTTAGCTGGACATGAGTAAGAAAAACAAGAGAAAAAAAGTAAAGGAATAAAGTTTTACACTACTGCAAGAAAGTGAAAGCAAGTAAAAACACCAAGTGATGAAAAAAAGAAGGAGAGGTATTACTTGTATAAGATTGTCACCTTCAAATACAACTTGTACACACTCTCTTTCTTTACTTTAATGGCTAATTTATTATAAGAAACAAAGAGAAAATATCAAAAAAAAGAGAAAACGATAAGTATAACCTTTCTACCTTGGATATCACTCTCTAAAAATCCAGAGAGGAATATATAGGCACAGGGACATGGGGGGAAGGCGGTAAGATTTAACCTAAAGTACTGGCGCAGCCGCGCCAGTACTGCCACTGAAACACGGTCTGGCTGGCTCTACTTTGGCAGAGCTAGCTGTGGCTGGCTGTCCCCATACTTTCCTAGATCTAGGTATCCTAGAGTTGACATTTCCCTCTCCCAGCAGGAGCAAAATATGCTTTCAAGTGGTGGGCTCCTTCTTTGGCTTGAAAATCCTCAAATAAATGGGATTTTTGGGCTACTTCTTCATTTCACACCATGGGCTTAGAAACATACAAGAAAGGTATTACTAACAGAATTTAATATTGAATAAATATGAAGATATAGTATGAAATATGAATGTTTAGAGACTAATCACACCCCTACACTTATCTTTTGCTCGTATTGAGCAGAACAAAAATCAAGATAATTATTATACCACTTTCGCAAGTGACGCGATTGCACTTAGCATGTGAAACAAGCTGTTAAACCTCTAGGTTTTCTCAAAAGGAAGAGTTTTATCTCTTGAGAGTTTTTAGTGGATTACACCCATAAAATCCAAGAAAATAATGAAAATGTTAGTTGTTTTTGAAAAATCTTCTTAAAGTAGAAAAGGCTTTTTAATCTCTTTAGTAAAAATAGCTAAATAATTATAAGGATAAGGTCTAACCCTTATGAATCCTTTCTATACTTTAATCTTCATTTAAGAATATGGTCTTTATTTAAGCTTAAGAGAAATTATGTACTTCAAACTTATTCTTTTATTTTGTCTTAAATAATATGCATTGTGTGAAGTGATGATTTACTTGAAAATTTTTGACTCAAACCCTAATGCCACAGATTTTATGAGTGTTTATTTATGTACCATTTTTGTCTTTAATTTTCTTAGGCTTTCTAATTTACTTGTGTAACAAGTTTTAACCGATGACTTTCAAACCAGGCGGTCTTAGGGCACAGATGAGAAAACACCCCTTAGATTAAATACTCAAGTAAACTAGGTCATGAAACTAAGATTTATTTCCTTTAGGCATAAATAATCATGCTTTTTGAGGCACAATTATCCAGCTTAACTGGCTTTATAACTATATATATTCTTTTTTTTTTGTGTGTGGCACTTAGAGTCTTTGTCTATAAATTCCAAGAGTGTGTGTAGCCAATGCATATTTACTAAAGTAAAAAGTAAAGAGATGAGTTATTTTCCTAATTCCTTCTAAACTATCAATCTAACCAATATTCTTTTATTTAGGCTAAAGTAAAGAATTTCTAACTTGGGACGGATTTCTTAATCCTTATAACTATTTTGTATTTTTATAAAAAAACTATCAAAAATTCTCTAGTACTTAAGATTTTTTTATTTTTTTTGTTTTTTGGATAAAAAGGAAGAAAAAGAAATACTAAAAATGAAAAAGAACAAAGAAATCTTATGTTAGTATCCCTCCCCCACACTTATCTAATGCATTGTCCTCAATAGATGATATGTGAATGCAAAAGCAATAAACAAGTGTAAAGAAAGATATACAAATAATTATGATAATGTACAAAGAACTCCTAATGTTATTTTTTTACAATTTTTTTCATTTGTGGTCTGGTGGGGTATGGTCACGTGTAAGATGGGTGTTGACACTCTAAAAACACAAACTCTCAGACAGCTCTTCAACCGGTCTAAACGATATCTAACTTGTCAACATTTATAAAAGACAAGTCGCAGACAAACTAATGACTAGTTTCTACCTATCCTCGAGGGACAAAGTAGCGACTTGAACTCTACTGATCTAGTGAAGTAGACAGTAAGCCAAGGTTTCCTTTGAAGAGACCTAAGCAGGCCTAAGATGCTAAGTTAGCTCAACACTTAGCCTCGCATGTGCCCATGGGGATAGCCTCGCACGAGAGGTTAAGTTTGTCTAACTTCATCTTGAAGCTCTTCATAGCTCCATAGAGAGCTAACTTACAGCTTCAATTGAAGCTAATTCTAATTTTGCCCAAACCCGAAGCTAATTATAGCTTTGCCCGAAGCTCTTTTAATAGTTTCACTTGAAGCTCTTCATATCTCTACAGAGAGATAACTTACAGATTCACCTGAAGCTAATTCTAGCTTCTCTCAAGGCTAATTATAGCTTCTCCTGAAGCTTTCTTGATAGCTTCGCATAAAGCTCTTCATAGCTCTGCAGAGATCTAACTTGCAGCTTCGCCTGAAGCGAATTCTAGCTTTTCTCGAGGCTAATTATAGCTTCTCTTGAAGCTTTCTTGATAGCTTCGCACGAAGCTCTTCATAGCTCTGCAGATGCGAAGCTCTTCATAGCTCTGCAGAGAGCTAACTTACAGCTTCACTTGAAGCTAATTCTAGCTTCTCCTGAGGCTAATTATAGCTTCTCCGGAAGCTCTCTTGATAGCTTCGCATGAAGCTCTTCATAGCTCTGCAGAGAGTTAGCTTACAGCTTTGCCTGAAACTATTCTAGCTTTGCCCGAAGCTAATTATAGCTTCTCCTAAAGCTTTCTTGATAGCTTCTCATGAAGCTCTTCATAGATCTGCAAAGAGCTAACTTACAGCTTCGCCTGAAGCTAATTCTAACTTCTCCTGGGGCTAATTATCGCTTCTCCTGAAGCTCTCTTGATAGCTTCGCCTGAGAAGAGTAACCACCCCACTAAGTTAGTGAGGGGAGTTATTGGGTAGTTACACCCATGATCCCTCATTAAGATGAGACAATCAAGGGAATCATAACTCCCTATTGAGCCTACAAATAGCCCACTAGTAGGCTAGCTCAGGGTCTTAAAGAAATTCAAATTCAAGAGGCTTTTTGAAGAGCATAAGCTTCTTTGGTGCCTTCAAAGTTTAAGCCAACAAGAGATCTACTCTTTCGCTTCCAAAATTCAGAGAATTATTTCTCTAATCCTATAAGGATAAATTCAGGGTGCTAGTACTCTAAGATTTTTCTCTCTCAAGAAGTCTCTGAAACCAAGCGAGAAAGAATTCCAAGCAATAACATTCGAAGATCGATCGCTCGCATCGTCAACGGGACAAAGTGTCGTGCACTGATCAGACTCTCATCGGCACACTTTCCCTGAAATCTCAGAGGAGATCTACTTGTAATTTCATTTTTTTAAAAGAAATACTTGTAATTTTGCTCCTTAATATTTTGTAAGTTTTTCTTTATTGAACTTTCAATAAAAAATAATAGGTCGACAAGACCTAGGATATTTTCATCTTGTGACTTAGGCTCAGCGGTTAGAAAATGTTTTAATCTTTGTCTATTGACTTTCATCTCCTCATCACTCTTTGGATCAATAATTATTACTGCACTGTGTAGAGAAACTGTTTGTAGAGTGAACGGTCCCGATCAACGATTTTTGAGTTTTTCCTTAAGATATGAAGTCTTGAATTGTTAAGCAGAATTTTTTGTCCAGGGACAAAATTTTTTCGGTTGATGATTTGGTCGCAAAAAATTTTCATTTTGCTCTTTGTGATTCATGCATTATCATAAGCTTCATTCCATATTTTCTCTAATTCTGAGATCTGCGATTTTTTAGTTCACTAGCTCTAGTTAGATGATTGAGGCTAAACCTGCACACAAAATACGAAATTATAGAACTTAAGAAAGGAGATGTGCAAGTGCTCAATTCTTCCGCTATAGCAAGTGGCTATGCGGGTCGTGATCCACAAGGAGGGTTTGTGATGGAAGCTTTACAGTTTTATTGAAATCGTTAAGAAAATAAGCGAAAGTTCTTCTCTGTTTTAAAGTTATAAAATGAAAAATAAAGTTATAGTTAAAGTTAAGAAGAAAATGGAAGATGAAGAAGGTGGAAAATTCAGAAAACAATAAAAGCGACTATGTACAAATGAAGTGGAGAAAAAGAGTGATTTTGAAGAGATGGTGATTTAATTTACAAAAATGAAAGAAAGAAATAAAAGAGTTACTTACCTTCTTTTCACCAAAGCTTACCTTGAGTTTTTAACTTCGATGTTACCTTGAATTGGAGGCAAGCAGCGCATAGCCCATAAGAGTCGAATGTTGGTCTCTTCCACATTACATCATCAAGATACGCAAGCATGAAATGATACAGAGAGACTCACAATTCCATCGTCATGAGCTATCGGTGGCACTCGCAAAGGCAAGGCTCTTTTGATGCTTTAGACTCACTTGGAAGACAGTTGTACCAAAAAGAAAGTAAAGTAGAAAAGAAGAAGAAGACTAAAAGAAACTACATACAAAGAGAAAACATCGATTCGATCTCATAACAATCAAAGAAAAGAAATTCATCTTACACCGGTGTCACTCCAGCTCTAGCTTCATTCTTGTTCTTCGATGAAAGTCTGATCTCCTCTTATTTACATAAATGAAAATTACAATTACATGAAAGAAAAACAAAAACCTAAACTAAGAAATGAAAAAACTAGTCTAAAATCCTAATCTGCATTCCCTCCACTTTCAGCACAGAAAATGCCTTTTTATAGGCCAAAAACCTAACAACCAAGATCCCGGGGAGGTCGGGGGAGTTCACGCTCCCCGTAACTCCCCAAGATTGCCGCAGAATTGCGGCTTTTGTCGCAATTCTGCGGCCAGATGGCCACACCCTGTTGGTGGGTCATCCCGGGAGTTTCTTCTGACTTTATCCTTTGTTGGTTTCTTCGTTTGAGCTCCGGATTCTGACGAAATGGCCTTGGATTCTTGGCTTTAACCGATCGATTCTGAGAGGATTCTTCTCAACCGGTTTCAACCTCTTGATTTTTCCCTGATTTTATGTGTGCGAATTAACTCTAATTTAATTCAGAATTCTGGTGGGCTTTTGGGCTCATTTCTCTTCATCTCCTTAAGGATTGGGCCTGCAAATAAATCAAACAAATAATTAGGACAATGCAGGCTTTTATTCTAAAATCAGTATGAAAATGTGACATTAATTATGCAACATTAGTGACCAATCACACCCCCATACCTATCTTTTGCTCGTCCTCGAGCAAAACAACTAAACTATACTAAGAATTATTAGACCATTTTCACAGGTCGCGCGATTGCACTGAGCATGTGCAACAAGCCGTTAAACCTCTAGGTTTCCCCTAGAGGACGAGTTTTGTCTCGTGAGGGTTTTCAGCGGATTGCACCCACAAAATCCATAAAGAAAGGGAAATAAAGAGTTAGTATTTTCGAAAAGCATTTTGAAAGAGAAAAATATTTGAAATATGATTGTAAGATCTAAGCAATCTATAAGTTATAGGAAACCCGAATTTTTTTATTCCTAAACTTAGTCTCTATTCAAAAATTTGTTATCAATCAAAATAAGGAGTCAAATTGTACTTCTCATCTAGTCTATTACTTTACCCTAAGTCATATGCACCTTGTGACTGTGAAAATTTTGACTAAGGGTTCATTAACTCTAACTCTTATGCCTTATTTATTTATATATATATACTTTTTTTTTGTTTTATCCTCAATTTCATTAGGCTTTCTAATCTGCCCATGTAACGAGCATTCAGTCGGTGACACCCAAACCGGACGGTTTTAGGGCACCAGGTGAGAAAATACCCCTAAGGACTTAAATACTCGAGCAGATAAGGCCACGAAATCAAGGTTTTTATTTATACGATGCACCCCTTTTAGGCGTGAACACTTATGCTTCATGAGGCATAAATACCCAGCTTAATCAGAGGATACACATTTTTTTTTTCAAACTCATCTAATTATCTTTTGCATAAATACTAAGGCTTTCTTAGGCCAAAGCACCTAGCTAATCAATAATTAGACTTGTTTTTTTTTTTTTTTCTTTTCAAACTTTTCTAATCATCTTTCGCATAAATACTAAGGCTTGCTTAGGCCAAAGCACCTAGCTAATCAATAATTAGATTTATATATATATATATATATATTTTATAAGGCATAAGGATCTTTGTTTTTGAACCCTAAGTGTGTAAGTGTATGAAGTGTGCATATTTCATCAAGGTAAAGATCAAGACTAAATTACTTTGACAAATTATCTTCCTAACTCTATAAATCAAACAAATAATCTTATTTTGACCAAGTATAAGAAATCCTAATTTGGATTTTCCTATTCCTTAAAATTAACTTAATTTCTTACAAAAATAAGTCAAAATATTGTTTCTATTTTTCAAAAAGTTTTTTAAAAGTAAAGAAAATGTTATTATTTTATTTATTTTTTTAAAGAAAAAGAAAAGTTATGTTAGACCCTCCCCCACACCTATCTCATGCATTGTCCTCAATGTATGAATTAATGCATAGATGCATGAAAAAGACGACAGGGAGGAAAATGTTACCTTAAGGTGGTGGTTCCGGTGGTGGTCTGATTGGTCCACGAAACGCGGCCCAATCAACTTTTCTTGGGTCTCGGAGGAACCCACCAAAAATATCTTTAATATAACCCACTAAAAAGATAACTCCATTAAGAAGTTTTATTAAAAATTTAACCCCATCTAATTTCCAAATTTCATAATTGATTTCGGAGTCAAATTTGTCAACCGCCTCGTCCCAGAATGGAGTATGAAATGATAGAACAGTTGACTTGGACTTAGGAAGGACAGGAACTAATACCGACTCAGGAAGGTGACTTAAGTCAAGTAAAGGTTCAGGGTCGAAATAGGTTCAGAAATTGGGTCCAAGTCAAGAAATTGAAACTCCAGTCCACATGTATTTTCTAACAATGGAATGTGACCTAATGTGGGTGATTCCAGTTCAGAAATGATAGGTGGAGGAATCAAAACTGACTCTAAAATATTACTCAAGTTTGGTAATAAAACAGGAGTCAATATTGATTCAGAAAGTTGAACTGGATCACATATGTGAGAATCTAGGTCACATATCTCATTGAGTTCAATATCAAAAAATGGAGAACTTGCCAATTTATCCTTGGGATTTTCAAAATTGTAAAGTTGGTCAAGTTCAACATGATCCTGAAAGATGGGTGATTCAATTTCTTTATGAATTGGTACAGGATCCAATGTTGACTCCGGGAAAAGATTGAAGTCAGGTGAAGATACCGGAGTCATGATCGAATCAGGAAGAAGAATTGAATCACTAAGTTGGGGTTCAAGATCATATTCATTCTCAAGTTCTATTTCATGAAAGGAATAACTTGCCAAACTATCAATATCTTTTTCAAAATTTGGAGTTTGGGTAAGTTCAAATGGTTGTTCTGAATAGAATCTTGATTTCCAAAACAACATGACTCTTTGGCTCTAACAGAATGGTAAGTGACATCAGGACGGTGGGAACGTAGAGATTCGACCATCATATCTATGTCACGATTTCTAGCATTTTGAGCATGAGTCATGGCTTCTAGCATCTTTTCATAATTGATGGGTTCATTGTTTTGATGAAAGATGAGGAGTTGTCTTGGAAGTGGTATTGAAATTGTGAGTCCATCAGATTTTGGGATTTGTGTTTGGACTCACGCATACTCCGTTCCAAAATTGATGGTTTCCTATTTTGGACGGGTGGAACTGAGTATGAATCTTGAACATAATGTGGACTGGGTGGAGAAGGAGGGCAAGGTGGTTGGAAATTATGCTCGGGGGAGGTGAATCCCCACTGACTCGGTGAAGAGTTGAAATCATTATGGAAATTATAGTTATTAGATGGGGGGTATGGGTCATATTGATTCGGATAAGGCCAACCCGGTGTATGTGGTTGATGCATATTGTAAAACGCCAGGTTGGAATTATCCGAATAGAATGGAGTTGGTGTGAAATATGGATTATTATTAGGATGGAAAGAATTGTGACTGTAAGCCATATCACACAATACAAACAAAAAGAAACAAACAAATAAACAATCAAGAAAGAAAAATTCTAACCTAAGTTAGGGTAGACCTATGACCTAGACGACTCCTAACTGATTAGACTGTCCACGGGAGGTTTAGTGTAGACGTTGACCACAAGCTAATCAGCCAGGAAAGGTCAAGGTTGTTGGGAGGTTTTCCGTCAGAGACGTTCCTTAATTAAGTAACCACCAACCTTCGGGCTTTCAGCCCTCAATCCCTTTCCTAGACACTGATTTTGCAAGAGTCAATTTCCAACACTTTTCCCCTTAGGATAATCTCCTAAATGAGTCCGAGATGTCCCTAGGGCCAACGTCTACTTTTTATTAAATTAGGCTTGGGTTAGTGAGTGCTTGGGAAAATGATTTGCGGGCTAAGGAAAGGGTGATAAAATCCCCACCTTATCTTATTTACGGGTATGCCCTTAAAATTGAATTGTGCAAGTGTACAAGAAATATAACTAGGATACACTCAAAGCATGAAAATCAAGCAAGAGATGATTCCTAGTCTACATGCAATGCTTACGTACCTTGCATCCAGCACTCTTCAACAGTTAAAGTAAATGAATTGAAAAGACACGTGCCTAGAAATACAAATGTCTAATCAACTTTTAACGATTACAACCAATTTTTTACTGTTGACTTTATTAAGCAGGTATAGGGTGAATAATACAGGAAATTAAGTAATGCAGCAGAAGTATTTTGCAGAATCAGAGACCCTGCTGAAAAATAATCAGTAGTGCACTCCTTATTGCCGCAAATTTGCGGCAAAAGCCAGGATTTTGCGGCAATTTGGAGGGATCCTGGTCTCTGCTTTCAAGAGCAGAGGCCCAGGTCCACTTATATGTCACTGCAATGCAAAGTTCCTGTTTTCTTCAACCTGTAACCTGCAACAGAGAAGAAGATTCGTTTAGTTCTTAAAAATTTGCAATAAAAATTCAGATTTCAATAAACCGTTTTACCCTCCCCGGCAACGGCGCCAAAATTTGATTGAGGCTAAACCTGCACACAAAATACGAAATTATAGAACTTAAGAAAGGAGATGTGCAAGTGCTCAATTCTTCCGCTATAGCAAGTGGCTATGCGGGTCGTGATCCACAAGGAGGGTTTGCGATGGAAGCTTTACAGTTTTATTGAATTCGTTAAGAAAATAAGCGAAAGTTCTTCTCTGTTTTAAAGTTATAAAAATGAAAAATAAAGTTATAGTTAAAGTTAAGAAGAAAATGGAAGATGAAGAAGGTGGAAAATTCAGAAAACAATAAAAGCGACTATGTACAAATGAAGTGGAGGAAAAAGAGTGATTTTGAAGAGATGGTGATTTATTTACAAAAATGAAAGAAAGAAATAAAAGAGTTACTTACCTTCTTTTCACCAAAAGCTTACCTTGAGTTTTTAACTTCGATGTTACCTTGAATTGGAGGCAAGCAGCGCATAGCCCATAAGAGTCGAATGTTGGTCTCTTCCACATTACATCATCAAGATACGCAAGCATGAAATGATACAGAGAGACTCACAATTCCATCGTCATGAGCTATCGGTGGCACTCGCAAAGGCAAGGCTCTTTTGATGCTTTAGACTCACTTGGAAGACAGTTGTACCAAAAAGAAAAGTAAAGTAGAAAAGAAGAAGAAGACTAAAAGAGAAACTACATACAAAGAGAAAACATCGATTCGATCTCATAACAATCAAAGAAAAGAAATTCATCTTACACCGGTGTCACTCCAGCTCTAGCTTCATTCTTGTTCTTCGATGAAAGTCTGATCTCCTCTTATTTACATAAATGAAAATTACAATTACATGAAAGAAAAACAAAAACCTAAACTAAGAAATGAAAAAACTAGTCTAAAATCCTAATCTGCATTCCCTCCACTTTCAGCACAGAAAATGCCTTTTTATAGGCCAAAAACCTAACAACCAAGATCCCGGGGAGGTCGGGGGAGTTCACGCTCCCCGTAACTCCCCAAGATTGCCGCAGAATTGCGGCTTTTGCCGCAATTCTGCGGCCAGGGTGTGGCCAGATGGCCACACCCTGTTGGTGGGTCATCCCGGGAGTTTCTTCTGACTTTATCCTTTGTTGGTTTCTTCGTTTGAGCTCCGGATTCTGACGAAATGGCCTTGGATTCTTGGCTTTAACCGATCGATTCTGAGAGGATTCTTCTCAACCGGTTTCAACCTCTTGATTTTTCCCTGATTTTATGTGTGCGAATTAACTCTGATTTAATTCAGAATTCTGGTGGGCTTTTGGGCTCATTTCTCTTCATCTCCTTAAGGATTGGGCCTGCAAATAAATCAAACAAATAATTAGGACAATGCAGGCTTTTATTCTAAAATCAGTATGAAAATGTGACATTTATTATGCAACATTAGTGACCAATCATTAGATCAAAGTTTAATTGCTTTATGGCCCATAGGGCTAGGTGTTCTAATTTAACGGGCAGATGGCAGGCTTTTCTGAATACAATTCTGCGTGGAGACATTCCTATAATGGTCTTAAAAGTAGTCTGATAAGCCCACAAAGCATCTATCAGATTGACCGATCATGCTTTTTGGTTTTAACCTACCGTTTTTCCAAAATGATATTGATTTGTCGAATTGTCACTTCAACTTGCCCATTTGCTTGAGAATGATACGGGGTGGATAATTTGTGAGTGATGGAATAATTTTGCATTAGGGCTTCGAAAGCCCTATTGCAAAAAATGTGACCCATTATTACTAATTATTGCTCGCAGGGTACCAAACATGAGAAGATGTTTTCCTTGAGAAATTTGACAATAACTTTGTTGTCGTTGGTCATAGTAGGCACGGTTTCTACCCGTTTGGAGATGTAATCCACTGCAACCAAGATGAACTAGGTGCCCAATGAATTTGAGAATAGTCCTATGAAGTCGATGCCCCAAACATCAAAAATTTTAACTTTGAGAATCGGGTTTAAGGGCATCATATCTCGCCTTGAAATCTTCTCAGTTTTTTGGCAGTTTGCACATGACTTACAAAAATGGAAGGAGTCTTTGAACAAAGTGGGCCAGTAAAACCCACTTTGTAAGACTTTCTTTGCGGTTTTGCGGGGACTCAGTGTC
Organism: Agave tequilana; assembly: GCA_038442645.1. NCBI lineage: Eukaryota > Viridiplantae > Streptophyta > Magnoliopsida > Asparagales > Asparagaceae > Agave > Agave tequilana. The sequence continues at coordinate 157,728 of JAVJIF010003407.1, read as the reverse complement.
CTCCGCATGCAAACTTATGGCAGAAATTAAGCACACTCCTTTGTTCCTCCTCTAGTATACATCGCCGAATAATCTGGTCAGGACAGTGCTTGAAGAGATACGATTCTTCCCAGAAGAAGTACCGAACCTAGGCAAAGAAGTGATACTTGTCCTGCTTTGTCCATTTAGCGGGTAATTTTTCAATGAACAAATAATTAACAACATCCGCATACCAGGGTTCTTTCAAAAAGGCGAGGATGTGCTCATCTGGAAAATCCTCATTGATCGGGGTTTGTTCTACATTTGTGTTAGGAATTTTGATAAGTGATCAGTCACCATATTTTTCACACCTTTCTTGTCACAGATTTTCAGGTCGAATTCTTGAAACAGAAGGATCCACAGAATAAGTCGGTCTTTAGCTTCCTTCTTGATCATGAGGTGCTTCAACACGAAAATCACAATCTTAGATCCCAGTAAGTAGGGACGAATTTCTCTAACGCGAAGACAACGGCCAAGAATTCCTTCTCAGTCGTTATGTAGTTCTGTTGGGCATTATTCAGGCTCCTACTCGAGTAATAAATCACGTACTGCCTATTGTCGGCGCGTTGTCCTAGGATAGCGCTGATAGAAAAATCAGAGGCTTCATACATGATTTCAAATGGTTGTGTCTAATCTAGAGTTAAAATGATGGGCGCAGGATGAGTTCTTTCTTTAGTCTTTCCCAAGAGTAGAAACACTCATCATTGAAGTTGAAGGGCACATCTTTACTAAGCAAGTTGGTTAAGAATCTAGCAATCTTGCTAAAGTCCTTGATGAATTGTCAGAAAAATCTTACGTGTCCTAAGAATGAACGAGTATCTCTTACGCACTTGGAGACAGAAAGTTTAGCCATGACTTCGATCTTCGCCCTGTTAACTTCAACTCCCTCCTTGAAATTTCATGGCCGAGGATAATCCTTTGTCTCACCATGAAATGGTACTTCTCCCGGTTTAGAGCTAGATTCTTCTTCTTATATCTCTGAAGAACCAACTCTAGGTGATGAAGACACCAATCAAAAGAATCTCCATAAATGAAGAAATCATCCATGAAGACCTCTAAAAATTGTTCTACCAATCGAAAAAGAGACTTAGCATGCATCTTTGGAATGTAGCCGGAACATTGCACAATCCAAAGGGCATATGTCTGTAGGTGAAAGTTTCAAATGGGCATGTGGAATGTCCTCTTCTCTTGATCCTCTAAAGTAATAAAGATCTGATTATATCCCGAGCACCGATCCAAGATGCAGTTTACTCATGGCCAGCCAAACGTTCTAACATTTGATCGATGAACAGTAAGGGAAAGTGGTCTTTATGAGTGGCAGGGTTCAATTTTCTGTAATAGATGCAAACACGAATTTTTATTGGAAAATATGTTTGCACTAATTCTTTATTTTTATTTTCTACCACTGTAAAGCTAGCTTTCTTAGGGACAGCATGGACAGGGCTTACCCATTGGCTATCGAAGATAAGATAAATGATCCCATTGTCCAAAAGTTTAAGAATTTTCGTTTTCACGACGTCTTGCATAATGAAGTAGAGCCTACGCTGTGGGTCCCTTTTGGGAGTCGTGACATTGTTCAAATGTATACATTGTTGCTCAATTACTGGACTTATCCCCTTGATGTTACTCATGGTCCATCCAATTGCTTCCTTTTCTTTCCTTAAAATAGACATCAAGCTTTTTTCCTGTTCCGCAATCAAATAAGATGCGATTATGTCTGGAAGAGTGTCATTTTCACCTAAGTATGCATACTTAAGATGTCCTGGTAAAGCTTTCAATTCTAAGGAAGAGAAGGACTCACTAGAGGGATTTGCAAATTTGGTTTCAGGGTTTGACATAACAGGGTTTGATGCCTATTCGATGGCAGAATCAATGATTTCATCCAGATTAAAATCTTCCAACTCAAATTCATTTTCAAGCTCCTCATGCTCGCTCGTCAAGTTTTTAATGTAGTTAACCTCGAAAGTTTGATCTTTCAAATCATTGGGTTGCTTTCCTAAGTTGAAAACATTGACCTCTTTTGCCATGTCTCCAAATGTAAATCTCATAGTTCCATTCTTGCAAATTATTATTGCATTGGTAGTGGTAAAGAATGGTCATCCTAAAATGATAGGAGTCTGAGCTCTAGAGTTTGACACGTGTTGGGTTTCAAGTACAATAAAGTTAACTGCATAGCTGAAATCCCCGACCTGAATGAGGACATCCGTGATTTTCTCTTTCAAAACTTTTACAGATCAGTCAGCAAGCAGAATCGTGCTTGGGTTGGACGCAGTTATCCCAACCCGAGTTGCTGATATACGGAGTGAGGAACCAAGTTAATGCTCGCTCGCAGGTCGAGGAGTGCCCGACTAATCTCTGTCTGTCCTTTTGTGCAAGTAATTGTGGGGCATCCGGGGTAATTGTACTTGACCGAGATAGAACCAGACAAGAGTTCCCTGATATTAGTCGCTAAAAATACTTTCTTCAACACATTGGTCTTCCTCTTCTTTGTGCACATATGATTGGGAAAGAGTTGTGTAGAGTTTTAACACAAATATTTAACAAAGAGATGAAGGTTAGAATCCAAATGTATTTAAAGATTGATTTACCCTTTCCAATCTCCGCTATAGCAATGGCTATACCGGGTCGATTCTCAAGGAGAGCTAGCGATAGAAGCGTTACGGTATGTAGTGAAGAAATGAAAACGAAATGTCTTCTATGTATTTACACAATTGCAAGAAGTAACATGAAAAGAAGTGATGGATTTGTGCATTATGAAAAAGAAATTAAAAGAATGAGTGAAGTGTATTGCAAAGAAAGAAAAGCTAAAAGAAAGTGTTGGAAAACTTTTAGATGAGAAGGTACATGGCTAGCTAACTTTACCTCATTGCTAACTTGCTAAACTCAATGGTGATTGCAAGATTGCCTCATGTTGACTCATTGGCAATTAAAGATAACTTGCATGTTTGTTCAAGTGTTGTTTCCATCTTGAAGATTAGTGTTCTCTTTGTTGTTAGCTTGAAGCCTCATATTGAATCATAGGCTCTCTAAATAGATGTTCAATGATGAACTCTAGGATTGGTACTAAAGTAGTGCTAAGTTAGAAGAATCAACATTCATTTGAACATTCAAGACATAACTACAAATTAGCTTGAAGTAAAGAAGTTGTTCTTACTATACAAGTAGCATATGTTTGGTGATCCATCCTCATGTTCCATCAAAGGCTCTTGTTCTTGATAAGGCTCTATCCGAGGCACACATGAGTCATATTGAGTCTTTAACAAGCCATTACCAAGGGAAAGCAACTATACTTCCTTGGAAATCAAAAGAAACTTAAACTATGCAAGTATTGAAACAAGCAATCATCCAAAGAGATAGAAGTTAGCTAGGTAAGTTATTAGCTAGCCATGCAATAGGAATTTAGCTCTCCATTACACAAGTAACAAAGCCACAATTCATTATGTAAAGCAAAGATCTAAAGCAATTACAATGAACTAGAATCAAAGCAAGAAATTAAAGCAAGGTAAAGTAAAGCATACTAGAGTTTGCAAAGAGATGAATGGAGCTCTTTTGATTAATCCTTGGCCACAAGAATGTCACTTCCTTGGTACAAGCTCTCAAACAGCACTCTCTCTCTCACTTTGTCAAGATCTCTAGGAGGAAGAAGATGAAGACTAAAAACCTAGGAGAAAGCTAAAATACAAGAATTTCCCCTCTTTTCTTCTCTCTCTTCTCTCTCTTCTCTCACAGACCCTGGCCACCTCTTTATAGCAATCCATGAGAAGCCTCTAGAACCCTGGCCGTTGGCACAAAATCCGGGGCTCAACGGCCCAGATATTGCCGCGCGCGGGCGACAAGGCGCGGCCGTTTGAAAACCGTTGGCTAACAGCTTTCTGTTGTGAGTCTGTTGCGAAGTTGTTATCCACGTGGCCTTCTAGAGTCTTCAGTTGGCACGCGGATCTCTCTGGATTCGGATTTCAAATCTTTGGCTCTTTTTATTTAATCCCTTTAATTATTGCTAATTAAAGTGATTAATGGGCTTTTTCTCTTTAAGTTGTGGGCTTGTAAAAATAGAGAGAAAAGGGGTTAAAAATCACATATTTATATATAATATGCATGGTATGGAAGTGGTAAAATATGCAAATATGTATAACAATCACACCCCCATACCTAGCTTTTGCTCGTCCTCGAGCAAAAAGAAAAAGAAAATAAAATCCTAACTAATTTATTACACCACTTTCGTAGGTGACACGATTGCACTGAGCACGTGCAACAAGCCGTTAAACCTCTAGGTTGCCCTAGAGGAGGAGTGTTGTCTCCTGAGGGTTTTCAGCGGATTGCACCCACAAAATCCATAAAAAAAGAAAACAAATGTTAGTGTTTTGAAAATGCATTTTGAAAGAGAGACATGTTTTCAAACTATTTTTGCAAAAATATAAGTGATCTAAGGTCATAAGTCCACCTATAATCATTCTTCCTTAAACTTAGTCTCCATGCAAGATCTTGTCTTCAATTAAGGTAAGAATTCAAAATTGGATTGAATATTTTATCCTTTATAAAACCTAGATAGTATGCACACCGTGACAGTGAAGATTTCTGGATTTCAACTCTAACCATAAAGCCATTTATATATATATATATATATATATATATATATATATATATATATATATATATATATATATATATATATATATATTTATATTATATATATATATATATATATATATATTTCTTCCCTTAGTTTTCTTAGGCTTTCTAGTTCACCCATGTAGCGAGCCTATAACCGATGACTCCCAAACCAGACGGTCCTAGGGCACCAGATGAGAAAACATCCCTCGGGTTTAAGGACTCGAGTGAAAAAGGCCACAAAACTAAGGGGGATTATTCTTTTTGATCACCGTTAGGCGTGAATAACCATGCTTCTTGAGGCATAATTCTCCAGCTTAATAAGTGATGTTTTTCACCGTTAGACGTGAATAACCATGCTTCTTGAGGCATAGTTATCCAGGTTAATAAGTGATGTTTTATTCTTCTTTTTTTTATTATTTTTTTTATGGCATTTTAGGTCTTTGTTTCCATCCAAAAATCGTGTAAGTGTGAAGTGCTTACTATCTAAGGCAAAAATTCAAGATAAAAATATCTCCCCAATTTTACTTACTTAGCCTAAAATTTTAAACAAGATCTATTATTTCAACTAGGTTTAAGATGTCATAATTAAGGCTTTCTTAATTTCTAAGATACATCTTAATTTTCTTAAAAATAGATCAAAACTTTGTCTCTTATTTCAAAAGTTTTTATTTTTTTTTATTATTATTTTTTTTATATATATATTTTATTTTTCTAAAAGAAAATAAAATCTAACAAGAAAGTAGAAAATCTATAAAGAAAAGTAAAATCTAAAGAGAAAACCTAAAAAGAAACTGAAAATCCTAAAAATAAAAATAAAAGGCCTAAAAAGAAAATGAAAAATCCTATGTTAGTATCTACCCTGAAAAACACCTAGAAGGGGGGGCGAATAGGTGTAAGTGCTAATCTAAGAAACTAAATGCAAACTAAGTGCGCTAAATGCAGAAGCTAATGCAAATCTTGCAACACACTTAATACAATCCAACAAGTGTAGCCGAATTCCCCTTGCGAGGCTCTAGACTAACTCCTCTTGACTCCCCTAGATATGGGTTGAGGCGCTATGTGAAGCTCTTGTTGGATGAGTAAAAGTGATGCACACACACAATCAAGCCAAGCATATAAGAGTGAATAGCAATATGAATAAATGCAAGGCAATATGAAATATGCACAACACAAGCAAATATGGTATGATATGAAGTATGATGCTTTGCACAAAGTAAATGAGAGAGAGTTAGAGAGACAATGGGAGCAATCGCAAACAACGAGATTTGTTTCGAGGTTCGAGCACCTTGCTCTACATCCCCGCCTACACCACCGTGTAGGATTTCCACTATCTCAACTCCCACCGAGGGAACCTCTACCGAAGAGGATTTCTTACAACTCTAGGAGTACCAAACTCCTCTCTCAAACAACAACCTCCTCACAACCGAGGGGTTAGGCCCGTAGCCAAATACAACAACCAACAACAACGCCTCTACCGAAGAGGCTCACAACCAAACACTATCACCTCTACCTAAGAATGATTCACAACACAATCACCCGATCACCTCTACCGAAGAGGGATTCACAAGTATAAGGGTGTTTACAACAATGAGGTTTACAACAAACAATCTCAAACACTTCTCTTTCTTTTTCTCTTATCTTTTTCCACAAAAACAAGATCCTAATAGTTTAGGATAGAAGATAGCTCAAGTGTGGAAATAAGGTGTTTTTGGAAACAAGCAACAAAGAAAAACTTCTTGGGAAATCACTTGTAGAAGATAGAAAAAGCAAATCAATACAATCTCCCAAAACCCTAGCTTTCTTTGATTTTTCAAAAACCCAAAACAAATAGAGATGAGAAGTTTTTGCACTTAAAACTCTTTTGAAAACTCTTTTAAATACTTCAGAAAACTGAAAATTTTTCTCTTAGAAAACTTAGCTAAAATCCCCAAAGAGATGGGGTTTATATAGCCCCTATACAAAACTAGCCGTTAGGCTGAGCTGGCAGTCTGACAGACTGCCGGTCGACCGGTCCGGTCGACCGCCAACGGTCAGAATTATGACCGTTGGGCAACTGCGGTCGACCGGCCCGGTCGACCGAGAAAACCCGAGAGCAGAGCTCTCAACTCGGTCGACCGTCCCGGTCGACCGTGTCTGTGCCTAACAGACGTGCACGTCTGTGCACGTCGGTCGACCGCAACGGTCGACCGGCCCTTGGTGCGGTCGACCGTCACGGTCGACCGACCAGCCTGTCAGCACAAAATAAGGTCAGAAAATTTTGGGAAAAATATTTTATAAAAACCTTTTATCATTTATGAAAATTTCATAAAACTTATTTTATCATTTTATGTTAAAACATAAACATGTGATAAAAATTTCAAGACAATATATCAACATATCAATTCATTTTTGAGTCTTGCAAATTTTATCAAAAACAAACCTTGTATTTTGTCAAACTTGATTTTTCCAAAACATGAATAGGATAGTCAAAATAAGTTTGTCTAGCAAGTTTAAAGCATGTATGTATATCTAGAACATATCTAATATACATAGGTATAAAGTAAACTTGTTTTGATCTATTATTCATGAAAACCAAAAACCAAATCATGAAACGTGTGTGTTTTGTGTTCACTTGAGCATATCAACTAAACTAAGCTTTACAAATATGGATCTAAAACACAAACTCTAAACTAGATACCTAAGTCTCCTTGATGATCTTCATTTTCAAGTAGACTCGGTCCAAACTCCGTGATTCTCCAAGTGCAAAGGTATGATCTTTAAGCTTTGGCACCGGAATCACCATGAATAGCTTCTAAACTCCTCGTTGAAGCTGATCACCAACTAATATCCTGTTAATGATCTGAAACTTAGAAACACAAGAATATTAGTAAACATAACTACATGAGTGTTGATCATCATCAAAACTAGAGTGGAAGGCCATTGGGCCAACAATCTCCCCCTTTTTGATGATGACAAAACTCATGGAGTTATATATGCATGGATTAAAGATAAGCTTCAAGGAAGCTCCCCCTTAACTCATGCATAAACAAATAAACATAAATATGCAAGAATGATAATGTATAAACAATAAAAACTCTAGATACCACATGGAATATCCAAAACAAAGCAAGCTCTAGATACCAATTACAACAATTACAAAGCAAGCTTTGGATACCCAATTAAACTTAATAAACAATTAAACTTAATATTCTTGATGTTAAAACATGATATATGCATATAAAACATAAGCATGCATATAAAACTCAAATACTTATAAAAAAAAATATTCAAAGTTTTGATTTGTATTTCTTATATGCAAGGAGAGCTTAACATCTCTCTTACATATAGATTCATGTTGAGTATATTATAAATTGAGGAGCTTGACAACTCTTCTTTATATGATATACGTGTGTAGGGGGAGCTTCTCTTCTCCTCTTATGCATTATATAATATGTATTATGTGAATTGGGGCTTGTCATCCTTTCTTCATGTAATGCATATGTGTAGGGAAGCTAACTTAGCGTCTTCCTCTTCATGAATGCATATAGCATATAACATATATTGATCCTTATTTATTGGTATCAAGATGCTTCATTGACATATTTTTTAATTGATATCATGTTTGTAGTCACCCCTTATTGACTTTGTTTTTTTTTTTTTGTTTTAGACAAAAAGGGGGAAGAACATTGTTTGCATCGTTTTGATTGACAAAAAGGGGGAGAAAGATTTTTACCCCTCATTTTATCTATGGTTTTGATTGTTTACCCCTTTGTTGATGATTGACAAAAAGGGGGAGAAGTATTTGAGTTTTATATGCATGCTTATGTTTTATATGCATATATCATGTTTTAACATCAAGAATATAAAGTTTAATTGTTTATTAAGTTTAATTGGGTATCCAAAGCTTGCTTTATAATTGTTGTAATTGGTATCTAGAGCTTGCTTTGTTTGGATATTCCATGTGGTATCTAGAGTTTTTATTGTTTATACATTATCATTCTTGCATATTTATGTTTATTTGTTTATGCATGAGTTAAGGGGGAGCTTCCTTGAAGCTTATCTTTAATCCATGCATATATAACTCCATGAGTTTTGTCATCATCAAAAAGGGGAGATTGTTGGCCCAATGGCCTTCCACTCTAGTTTTGATGATGATCAACACTCATGTAGTTATGTTTACTAATATTCTTGTGTTTCTAAGTTTCAGATCATTAACAGGATATTAGTTGGTGATCAGCTTCAACGAGGAGTTTAGAAGCTATTCATGGTGATTCCGGTGCCAAAGCTTAAAGATCATACCTTTGCACTTGGAGAATCACGGAGTTTGGACCGAGTCTACTTGAAGATGAAGATCATCAAGGAGACTTAGGTATCTAGTTTAGAGTTTGTATTTTAGATCCATATTTGTAAAGCTTAGTTTAGTTGATATGCTCAAGTGAACACAAAACACACACGTTTCATGATTTGGTTTTTTGTTTTCATGAAGGCACGTGGCTCAAAAGATGTATATGTATAAGATTAGTTTGAACTAGATAGACATATACATGAAGTTAAATATTGACACATAAACATGAAAACATGTAAGGCTAAATTTTCATCAAAGCAATTTTCATTTCAAGGTATATGTATGGTTTGTCAACACAAGAAGTATACATACATATCCCTTAAACACACTTTGAGTCCATAATATAGATTTGCATGAAAGGCAAATGACTCAAGAGGTATACATGTATATCTTAATGTTTTGGCAAAATAAACATATACATGAAATCAAAACTCATATAAATTCAAAAATATGAATACAAGTCTAAAATGTATGGATCATCAAAACTAGACTATACTAGCACATCTAATGGGTACAAATATGCAATCAAGCCCAAACATATATAGATTTATTTGTGGCCCACTATATGTACAAGTATAATTCCTAGTCTTAATGAAAACTAACACTTAAACATGTAATCAAGTCATTGAGCATCAAAACAAACACGAATACCATATTTCTAACTAAAACACATACAAAATTCATCAAAATTCTTTTATTTGAATTTTAAACTACATATACATGCAAATAGGTATAACAAGTATAAATGAACGAATCATCAAAACTAGCTCATGCGTGTACATATAGTGAATACAAATGAGCATGAAGTTCAATTGCATATAAAATAAATGTAACTCACTATTTGTACATGTATAACACAAGTTTTGACAAAATCCACATTTAAACATGTCATAACCACAAGGAGTATCAAAACAAGCTAGAAATCAACATCATAAGAACTAAAACATGATTACTATGTAAATTCACATGCAATAGAATCATGATGTACATTATAGCTAAACAAACGGTGAGAACACTAAATGTGAATCAAATAAGCATGTGTGTCTCAAATACTATACATGTATGTCAAGGATCTAATAAACATGGAATGAACATACTAATTCATAGACAATGAAACATGCTATAAAACATCAAAACATGCTATAAGCAATGAAATGGAAAGCATGTAAACAATAAATGGGAGTAAAGGATTGTTACCAAAATCGAAGAAGCAACTCTCCTTGTCTCCAAAACATGGTGGTTCTCTCCACCAAACCTTCCCTTGAAAGTGATGCATCCAATTGATTTCCTTTAAGTACGGAACGCATCCACTCCAAGGTGTCATCACTCTCACGTCATGTGAGAGCCCACACCTACATCAAAGGAGGGGTGGTCTTTGGTACCCATACTCTTTTGGGTCCATGAGGGTTAGTCTCATTTCTAACCCAAACAAATTTCTTTGCTAAATTAGTAGTATGTAATCTATCAAAACAAAATTTAGCAAGATGGCCCTTACGTCCACAATGTGTACATGAGTACACATGAGCATACATGTGTTGATGGTGTCCGCGAGGAGCATGTGTATGCCGTGGAGGGTGTGCATGCATAGAAGTTGGAACTTGTTTCTTTCGAACCAAGGTTTCCAATCGTGAGTGGTTTATGGCACATTGGCTCATAGTGGAGCCCAAACAATCCATTTTCTTCTTTAACAAATTTATATCATTTTCGAGCATAGAAGAAGTGGAACATGCAATGGGTGATTTAGGTGAAACTACCCTAGCATGGCAAACATGAGAATCAATCTTATTTTGCAAAACAATATTTTTCTCTAAGCAAACATTTAAATCATTGGAAATAGAAATGATTTTGTTTTTCAAAACAACATTCTCTTTTAAAACAAAATCAACTCTAGAAGACAAGTTTTCATTTTTCTTTAAAATAGCATGGCAATCATTTTTAGACTTTAAAAATTCATTTTCTTTAAGTGCAAGATCAAGTTGAGAATTTAATGAATCCCTTTCATTAGTAATCTCCTCTTTCTCTTGCAAAATAACATCAAGTCTAGCAATCAAATTTTTATTTTCATCATTAATGCTTAAACTTTTCTTTTTCAACAAATTATATTTTTCTATCAATTTTTCACAAACAATGGAAAGTTCTTCATTCAAAGCATGAGGATCAACATAATCATTTGAAGAACTGACACAATCATTACTATCTAGTTGAGATTCCGAATGTACCTCAAGGGAGTCATTCCCTTGGACCATGTAGCATATAGAGTTGGATTCTCCACTAGATTCCTCTTCTTGGATTTGGACTTGAAGCTTGGAGGTGTTGGTGGTTGTTGTCAACTTGTTCCACACTGCAAAAGCGGAATCAAGATTAGAAACACATAAAAGATAATCTTTAGGAAGTGTGCTTCTAATAGCCTCTAGGGCTTGTGCATTGGCCCCTATATGATTGCTATCACCAAGATAACATCTCTTGGTGGCGGCAAGGAAAACATGCAAACCTAGGGTCTTTAGGTACATGGACATCCTATACTTCCAAACATCAATGTTGGAAGGGTCAAAGCTAGGAGGGGTCATGAAGTCCATGGTAAACTATATATGAATGTGCAAACAAACAAATGCAAATGAGATTAGCAAGCAAATGGATCTCACTCCTAGGATGTTAAGCCTAAGTATCAGGAGCACTAGCTCTGATACCAATTGAAAAACACCTAGAGGGGGGGTGAATAGGTGTAAGTGCTAATCTAAGAAACTAAATGCAAACTAAGTGCGCTAAATGCGGAAGCTAATGCAAATCTTGCAACACACTTAATACAATCCAACAAGTGTAGCCGAATTCCCCTTGCGAGGCTCTGGACTAACTCCTCTTGATTCCCCTAGATATGGGTTGAGGCGCTATGTGAAGCTCTTGTTGGATGAGTATAAGTGATGCACACACACAATCAAGCCAAGCATATAAGAGTGAATAGCAATATGAATAAATGCAAGGCAATATGAAATATGCACAACACAAGCAAATATGGTATGATATGAAGTATGATGCTTTGCACAAAGTAAATGAGAGAGAGTTAGAGAGACAATGGGAGCAATCGCAAACAACGAGATTTGTTTCGAGGTTCGAGCACCTTGCTCTACATCCCCGCCTACACCACCGTGTAGGATTTCCACTATCTCAACTCCCACCGAGGGAACCTCTACCGAAGAGAATTTCTTACAACTCTAGGAGTACCAAACTCCTCTCTCAAACAACAACCTCCTCACAACCGAGGGGTTAGGCCCGTAGCCAAATACAACAACCAACAACAACGCCTCTACCGAAGAGGCTCACAACCAAACACTATCACCTCTACCTAAGAGGGATCCACAACACAATCACCCGATCACCTCTACCGAAGAGGGATTCACAAGTATAAGGGTGTTTACAACAATGAGGTTTACAACAAACAACCTCAAACACTTCTCTTTCTTTTTCTCTTATCTTTTTCCACAAAAACAAGATCCTAATAGTTTAGGATAGAAGATAGCTCAAGTGTGGAAACAAGGTGTTTTTGAAAACAAGCAACAAAGAAAAACTTCTTGGGAAATCACTTGTAGAAGATAGAAAAAGCAAATCAATACAATCTCCCAAAACCCTAGCTTTCTTTGATTTTCCAAAAACCCAAAACAAATAGAGATGAGAAGTTTTTGCACTTAAAACTCTTTTGAAAACTCTTTTAAATACTTCAGAAAACTGAAAATTTTTCTCTTAGAAAACTTAGCTAAAATCCCCAAAGAGATGGGGTTTATATAGCCCCTATACAAAACTAGCCGTTAGGCTGAGCTGGCAGTCTGACAGACTGCCGGTCGACCGGTCCGGTCGACCGCCAACGGTCAGAATTATGACCGTTGGGCAACTGCGGTCGACCGGCCCGGTCGACCGAGAAAACCCGAGAGCAGAGCTCTCAACTCGTCGACCGTCCCGGTCGACCGTGTCTGTGCCTAACAGACGTGCACGTCTGTGCACGTCGGTCGACCGCAACGGTCGACCGGCCCTTGGTGCGGTCGACCGTCACGGTCGACCGACCAGCCTGTCAGCACAAAACAAGGTCAGAAAATTTTGGGAAAAATATTTTATAAAAACCTTTTATCATTTATGAAAATTCCATAAAACTTGTTTTATCATTTTATGTTAAAACATAAACATGTGATAAAAATTTCAAGACAATATATCAACATATCAATTCATTTTTGAGTCTTGCAAATTTTATCAAAAACAAAAACTTGTATTTTGTCAAACTTGATTTTTCCAAAACATGAATAGGATAGTCAAAATAAGTTTGTCTAGCAAGTTTAAAGCATGTATGTATATCTAGAACATATCTAATATACATAGGTATAAAGTAAACTTGTTTTGATCTATTATTCATGAAAACCAAAAACCAAATCATGAAACGTGTGTGTTTTGTGTTCACTTGAGCATATCAACTAAACTAAGCTTTACAAATATGGATCTAAAACACAAACTCTAAACTAGATACCTAAGTCTCCTTGATGATCTTCATCTTCAAGTAGACTCGGTCCAAACTCCGTGATTCTCCAAGTGCAAAGGTATGATCTTTAAGCTTTGGCACCGGAATCACCATGAATAGCTTCTAAACTCCTCGTTGAAGCTGATCACCAACTAATATCCTGTTAATGATCTGAAACTTAGAAACACAAGAATATTAGTAAACATAACTACATGAGTGTTGATCATCATCAAAACTAGAGTGGAAGGCCATTGGGCCAACATACCCCCCCATACCTATCTCATGCATTGTCCCCAATGTATGCGATATGAAATGATGCATGAAATAGGTAAAGGATAAAACTACTCCCTCTGTCGTTTTAGACCCGCGGTGGTGCTTGTCCAGCCGACTGTGTTCTCCTCAACGTTGCCTCTATACCATCTAAGCGAGAGGATTGCTCCTCTACCTTCTTCCTAAGCCGCACTTGTCCCCTAAATATCTTCTTCATACCCTTCCAGATGGTGGACATGAAGGCTCTTGGTTCTGCTGGTGGGTCCTGTCTCCAGAATTGGGGCTCATCTACCTCCTCTAAATTCTCCTCCGAAGAGGACTCCACAGGAATGTCCTCAGGTTGGGCACGAGGTGACCAGAGGGCGTGTAAACAACCAGTGTATGAACTGGTGGGTCTCTCAGCTATAACATACACTCGGTCAAATGAGTCAAATACAGCGTCTGGTATGAAGTTTCTACATAGACGTGTAATTAAGACTGGATGAGAATATTTTGCACCCCGAGTGCGGGAGGAATTATCAAGTATGGCATTGAAAATGGCCCTATTCAAACAAACCATGTGTCTATGAGTCATTAAATCATGAATGATTTGTAACACAGGCCTGTTGAAAGTCGTGGAATGATCAAGTCCAAAAATATTGCATTGGAGCCAACGTCCAATGCAATGTACATTTCTAAACGTGGATTGGGCTTTGAGCCCACGGTCCTGCTCAGTGCAGCGGACCCCCATGAGAGGCATGTAATCAACCAGTGGCAAAGGTGAAAAACACCTAGAGGGGGGGTGAATAGGTGTGATTGCTAATCTTAAAATTTTAACTCTCTAAATGCGGAACCTAAAACAAGTGAGGCTCAACTTAGTACAATTCAACAAGTGTAGCCGAATTCCTCTTGCGAGGCTCTGGACTAAACTCCTCTTGATTCCCCTTGATATGGGTTGAGGCGCTATGTGAAGCTCTTGTTGGATGAGTACGGGATTGGCACACACAAGTATGAAATGGATGATATGATGAATGATGCAAACACAATGATATATGGCAAGAATTACAAGCAAGCAAATAGTAGCACAAGAGAATTAAACAAAATCACAAGTATGCAATAGAAAGCAATAAGGAGCTATTGAAAAGTAAAGTAAGAATTAGACGCAAAGGCAATCGCAAACAAAGTGATTTGTTTCGAGGTTCGAGCCACCGCTCTACTCCCCGCCTTCACCTCCGTGAAGGGTTTCCACTATCCACCGAGGACGCCTTTACAATTTGGTCTACCGAAGACCGAGCACCGAGCTCCACCGAGTACAAAGGACCTTTACCGAAGAGGTTGCTCCACAAGGAAAGGATTACAAGATCAAAGTGATCACAACAAGATCACTACACTATTTCTCAAACTCTTTTACAAACTCTCTCACTTCAATTACAACTTCACTATAGAATGAGTATAGGATTTTTGGCTCTATGAAGTGTGGTGAGAAAAACTTCAGTTGTAGAGTGATATTAGTAATCAAACACAACTGAAAAACAAGCTCAAAAAGAATTGGAATGAAAGCTTTAAACTCTTTTCTTTTCTCTTTTGAAAACAACACAAACTTGAGGATTTTTCTTGGTAATATGCAAGAGAGACTTCTCCTCTATTTATAGGGTTAGAAAATAGGTTAAAAACAATTTCTTTACACCTAATTTGACTTGCAAAAGCTCCCCAACAACTCTCCAAAAATCTGTTAAAGCTGAAAACAAAAACAGTTTTTCAGAATAGCCCAAAGAGGAAAGAGCCGTTGGATTGTTGCAGGCCTGGCGGTCGACCGGACCGGTCGACCGCCAGCCTAGCTGCAAAGAGCCGTTGGCTCTCGGTCGACCGGTCCGGTCGACCGTCCTAAAAGAGGAAACACAGTTTCCTTCTTCCGGTCGACCGGTCCGGTCGACCGAAAAAACCTGTGAGCAATTTGCTCTCCGTCGGTCGACCGGTCCGGTCGACCGACAGACATGCACAAACAGTACATATCCAGACACATCGCCGGTCGACCGGCCGGTCGGCCGGAGTTGCCTGAAACAGAAAACTGGGCTGGTTTTGAGTTAGAAAAATTTTGAGAAATATTTTTAAAATACATATAGCTAAGTATTATGCAGAAAATAGTTTATACACATGTATTAA
The DNA here is from genome assembly GCA_038442645.1 of Agave tequilana. Taxonomy (NCBI): domain Eukaryota; kingdom Viridiplantae; phylum Streptophyta; class Magnoliopsida; order Asparagales; family Asparagaceae; genus Agave; species Agave tequilana. The sequence continues at coordinate 141,865 of JAVJIF010003407.1, read as the reverse complement.
ACAAGATTTTCAAGATATAAAGCTTTTGGTACATGTATATATAAACTAAGGCATAAAACTTAGAAATAACCATTTTCAAAACATAGGAAATATATGAAACAAGTGTGTGTGCAAATCCTAGAGCCAAATTTCATATACTCAAACTTTAACATTCTATTTCTTACAATGTTTCTAAGGACTTCAAGATCTTCAATAGGCTTCTTCATATAATCTTCAACACTTGTTCCTTGAGCCCAATTGGAGTTGACTTGAGTCCAAATCCTTGTATTTGTGAGAGAAGACTTCTAAAATGAATAGAAATCTGAAACACACTTAAACAGCAAATGTTATTAGTACAAATAACTAATATGTTTTGTAATCATCAAAATACACTAATCATGGGTGATTGTAACCTTGGGCCAACAATCTCCCCCTTTTTGATGATGACAAAACATATAGGTTATTTAAATAAACATGAAAGAGGAGTTTGGAAAACTCCCCCTCAAATAATGCTATGTATAAAAATTGAACTATTGAAAGCACAATACATAGAGCATTCAATGTACAAAGCCTATGTATAAAAATTGGACTATTGAAAGCACAATACATAAAGCATTCAATGTACAAAGCACAATACATAAAGCATTCAATGTACAAAGCACAATACATAAAGCATTCAATGTACAAAAGTTTTGTCAAAAACTTAAATAAACAAACTCAAATAATATCAAAACTAAATATCAAACTAAACTTATTCTCCCCCTTTTTGTCATATATCAAAAAGGGTTAAAACAAAACAAGTTGAAAATATTATTTTTAAGAGTCCATAATGCAAACATTCAACTCACCACAAATAAATGAAAATCTAGCATAGTCTAATGGTTTAGTAAAAATATCGGCAAGTTGAAAATCGATAGAAACATATTCAATAACAATATCACCTTTCTCATAATGATCTCTAAGAAAGTGATACCTAATGTCAATGTGTTTGGTTTTACTATGTTGATTTGCATTCTTTGTCATGTGAATAGTACTAGTATTATCACAAAATATTTTAACATGATCAAAGTGTAAATCATAGTCAAGGAGAGTATGTTTCATCCAAAGAACTTGTGCACAACAAGCTCCGGCTGCAACATACTCCGCCTCGGCGGTTGAAAGGGCTACCGAATTTTGCTTTTTGGAAGACCAAGATACAAGACAATTACCTAAGAATTGACATTTCCACTTGTGCTCTTCCTATCTACCCTACAACCCGCATAGTCGGCATCCGAAAAACTCTTCATTTCAAATAATCCGATTTTAGGATACCACAAACCCATTTCAATAGTGCCCTTAAGGTATCTAATTATGCGTTTAACCGCAATTATGTGAGATTCTTTAGGACAAGATTGAAAACGTGCACAAAGACAAACGGAAAACATAATATCTGGCCTACTAGCCGTCAAATAAAGCAAGCTACCAATCATGCTACGATATAATTTAATGTCTACACTTTTACCTTGTTCATCCTTGTCAAGCTTTGTAGTTGTTGCCATGGGAGTTTTGCTTACTTTCGATCCTTCAAGCCCAAACCTTTTGATTAGTTCCTTTGTGTACTTGGCTTGATTGATGAAGATCCAATCCTTCCTTTGCTTGATTTGGAGTCCAAGGAAATAGTTGAGTTCCCCCATCATAGACATTTCAAATTCATCCTTCATGCATGACTCAAAAGCTTTGCAAAGAGATTCATTAGTAGAACCAAAAATAATATCATCTACATAAATTTGCACAATAAGAATATCTTTTTCTACATGTTTAGTAAACAATGTTGTGTCAATTTTACCTTTCTTAAAACCATTTGAAATCAAAAATGAAGAAAGTCTTTCATACCAAGCCCTAGGGGCTTGTTTTAAACCATAAAGAGCTTTATCTAATTTAAAAACAAAATCCGGATGTGTAGGATCAACAAACCCGGGGGTTGTTCAACATACACCTCCTCTTCAATAAATCCATTTAGAAAAGCACTTTTAACATCCATTTGAAATAATTTGAAATCTTTATATGAGGCAAATGCTAGTGTCATCCGTATGGCTTCAAGCCGTGCTACGGGTGCAAAGGTTTCTTCAAAATCGATCCCTTCGATTTGAGTGTAACCTTGGGCAACTAACCTAGCCTTGTTTCTAACTACATTACCCGATTCATCCAACTTGTTCTTAAAGATCCACTTAGTACCAATTGTTGGTCTATCGTGGGGCCTAGGAACAAGGTGCCAAACTTGGTTGCGCTCAAATTGATTGAGCTCCTCTTGCATGGCTAGCAACCAATATGAATCGGCCTCGGCTTCGAGGACATTTTTGGGTTCAATATGAGAAATGAATGCATAATTACCACAATAGTCATGAAGTCTAGAGCGAGTAGTTACCCCTTTTGATACTTCACCTATGACGAGGTCCTTGGGATGATGTGGATTGTATCTCCAATCCTTTGGTAGTGGTTGAGTAGGCTCCACCTCATGTGTTTGATTTTCATTTCCTTGTGCCTCTTCCACCTTAGCTTCGCTTCCTTCATCATCCTTTGGTTTGTCTCCCATAGTAGAAGCATCCTCCAAGGTCACTTTCTCCAAACCTTCATCCAATGCATCTATTTCTACAACATTCTTAACAAACTTGTTAGATTCCTCAAACTTAACATGAATAGACTCTTTAATAGTCAATGATGATCTAATGAAAACTCTATAAGCCTTACTAGTGTTTGAGTAACCTACAAAAATAGCCTCATAAGATCTAGCATCAAACTTTCCTAAATTATCTTTTGTATTTAAAACAAAGCATTTGCAACCAAAAACTTTAAAATAGGAAACATTAGGTTTTCTAGAAAAATACATTTCAAAAGAAGTTTTAGTAGTATTTTTACACAAGAAAACACGATTTGATATATAGCATGATGTATTAACGGCCTCGGCCCACAAATAATGTGGTAGACCATATTCACTTAGCATTGTCCTAGCCATCTCTTGTAATGTTCTATTTTTCCGTTCAACTACTCCATTTTGTTGTGGAGTTCTAGGACAAGAAAGTTCATGCTTTATTCCATGTTCATCACAAAAAGTGGTAAAGGATTGGTTAATGAATTCACCTCCTCTATCACTTCTTATTCTCAAAATCGAAACATCTTTTTCTTTTTCAACTCTTTTCTTAAAAGTTTGGAAATACGAAAATGCTTGGCTTTTATGTTCAAGAAAGAAAACCCAAGTAAACCTTGAAAAATCATCAACCAAAACATAAGCAAATCTATTCCCACTTAGACTTTTGGTTTGTGTAGGGCCAAAAAGATCCATATGGATTAACTCCAAAGGACGTGATGTCATGATATCCTTAATTGACTTGAAAGAAGACTTAGTTTGTTTCCCAAATTGACATGCGTCACAAACTCGGTCCTTTTCAAAATTCAAGCAAGGAATACCTTCACCATTTCCTTTGTGTTTAACCTAGAAATGTGATCAAAAGAAATATGCCCTAATCTCCTATGCCACAACCAAGAGTCATCATCGAGGGCTTTCAAACAAGTAATATTACATATCAATCATATAAACATTACTTTCACGAAAACCGGTAAATACACAAACATTAGAAGTTCTATCAATTACTTTACAAGCAACATTATCAAAAACAATATCAAAACCTTTATCACAAAGTTGACTAACACTCAAGAGATTATGCTTGAGGCCATCAATTAAAACTACATTTTCAATTAAAGGAGAGGTGCCAAGTTTTACATTACCAATACCGATGATTTTACCATTGGCGTCATCTCCGAAGGTGACGGTGCCACCTTCATGATATCTTGATAGGGTTGCAAAGTTATTGATGTCCCAAGTCATGTGCCTTGAGCAACCGCTATCAAGATACCACAATCCTCTACGTCGTTGGGATTTGGAAAGTACCTACATCATTTAACATAATTGTTGATTTTGGTACCCAAACTTTCTTGGGTCCTTTAAAGTTAGTGCCTCGAACCCAAACATTATGACGTGAAACGTTTAATCTATCATAGCAAAAATTGGCTAAGTGCCCTTTCCGTCCACAATGTGAACATGAGAACACTCTACCATACATAAATGCATGATGTGTATGTGTAGTGTGAGCATGTTTTGGGGTTTTGCCATGTTGTTTAGGTTGTGTAGCATGAACATGAACATGAGCATGAGCATTTTTCTTTGGGGCTTGTTTCTTAGGAAACATAGCCTCAATTTTCTTCTTGTTAAACTCACAATTTTTCAAAACAACACTTAATGAGTCTAATCTTTCCTTAAGCATAGTAACTTCATTAGAATCAATTAGTGGGGTCTTACCTTTGCAAGAAATCTTATATTTTTCAAAATCATTTTTAGTAGTGGCCAAGGTGGAAACCAAATCATCCTTTTCTTTTGTAAGAGTAAAAACTTGATGACTTAAAGATTCATTTTCCTTTTTCATCTTTAAATACTTTTTCTTTAAGAAATCATAATTTTGTGACAACTCAACAAAAGCCTCTTCTAATTCATCCATAGAAAGCTCATTATCATAGGAAGGGGAAGAGGTTACCTTGCTTGTGCCTTCATTAGCCATGAAGCACATGTTGGCGGTGTCTATTTCTTCCTCGGATTCGGTCTCCGAATCCCAAGTTGCCTTCATAGCCTTCTTCTTGTAAGGCTTCTTTGAAGTGGAGGGCTTAGCTTTGTCCGGACACTCTGCAACAATGTGACCGGGCTTTTGGCAATTGAAACAAGTGATCCTTCTTTCTTCTTTGCCCCCTTGCCATCTTCTTCTACCTTGGTACTTCGCCTTGTTGTACATCCTCCGGACATTCTTAACAAGGAGTGAGAGCTCCTCATCATCTTCTTCTTCATCGTCTTCATCGGAGTGTGTAGCTTGACTCTTGAAGGCGATAGTCTTCTTTTTGGAAGGAGCCATATCCTCCCTTGCTTTTCTTTCCATCTCATGGGTTTTGAGGTTTCCAATGAGACCTATAAGCTCCATCTCTTCATTGTCGTTGAGTTCCTTCAAGGTTGTTGCTTTAACTTCCCATGAAGGAGGAAGTGCACGGATGATCTTCCTTACTCTTTGATCATTGTTGATATCTTCACCTAAAGAAGAGAGTTCATTAGTAATCTTGGTAAATCTTGTAACCATATCATCTATGGTTTCATTTTCTTGCATGCTAAATGTTTCATATGGGACCGAAGAAGGTCAATCTTAGCCTTCTTTACTTGTGAGGTCCCCTCATGTGTGACTATCAAGTGTGACCAAATCTCATATGCGGATTTGCAATGGATAACCCTAGCTATGTCATCATCATTTAGGGCTTGTAGGAGTGCATAATGAGCTTTGGCATTGGCATCGAATTCCTTAGTCTCTATTTCGGACCAAGTGGATTCGTCACCGGGGGGTACACTAAAGGACTAAGTCACGGCTTTTGCAACTCGGCTACCTAGAGATTGCAAAAACACGGTCATCTTAACTTTCCATATGGAAAGTTAAGTCCATCAAACTTAGGAGGGGTCTTAATTCCATCGGCCATTTTTACTATATGAATATGAATGAAATGATTAGCAAATTAGGATCTTCTCTAAGGTTGTTAAACCAAATCCTAGAGTCCAAGCTCTGATACCAATTGAAAAACACCTAGAGGGGGGGTGAATAGGTGTGATTGCTAATCTTAAAATTTTAACTCTCTAAATGCGGAACCTAAAACGAGTGAGGCTCAACTTAGTACAATTCAACAAGTGTAGCCGAATTCCTCTTGCGAGGCTCTGGACTAAACTCCTCTTGATTCCCCTTGATATGGGTTGAGGCGCTATGTGAAGCTCTTGTTGGATGAGTACGGGATTGGAACACACAAGTATGAAATGGATGATATGATGAATGATGCAAACACAATGATATATGGCAAGAATTACAAGCAAGCAAATAGTAGCACAAGAGAATTATACAAAATCACAAGTATGCAATAGAAAGCAATAAGGAGCTATTGAAAAGTAAAGCAAGAATTAGACGCAAAGGCAATCGCAAACAAAGTGATTTGTTTCGAGGTTCGAGCCACCGCTCTACTCCCCGCCTTCACCTCCGTGAAGGGTTTCCACTATCCATCGAGGACGCCTTTACAATTTGGTCTACCGAGCACCGAGCTCCACCGAGTACAAAGGACCTCTACCGAAGAGGTTGCTCCACAAGGAAAGGATTACAAGATCAAAGTGATCACAACAAAATCACTACACTATTTCTCAAACTCTTTTACAAACTCTCTCACTTCAATTACAACTTCACTATAGATTGAGTATAGGATTTTTGGCTCTATGAAGTGTGGTGAGAAAAACTTCAGTTGTAGAGTGATATTAGTAATCAAACACAACTGAAAAACAAGCTCAAAAAGAATTGGAATGAAAGCTTTAAACTCTTTTCTTTTCTCTTTTGAAAACAACACAAACTTGAGGATTTTTCTTGGTAATATGCAAGAGAGACTTCTCCTCTATTTATAGGGTTAGAAAATAGGTTAAAAACAATTTCTTTACACCTAATTTGACCTGCAAAAGCTCCCCAACAACTCTCCAAAAATCTGTTAAAGCTGAAAACAAAAACAGTTTTTCAGAATAGCTCAAAGAGGAAAGAGCCGTTGGATTGTTGCAGGCCTGGCGGTCGACCGGTCCGGTCGACCGCCAGCCTAGCTGCAAAGAGCCGTTGGCTCTCGGTCGACCGGTCCGGTCGACCGTCCCAAAAGAGGAAACACAGTTTCCTTCTTCCGGTCGACCGGTCCGGTCGACCGAAAAAACCTGTGAGCAATTTGCTCTCCGTCGGTCGACCGGTCCGGTCGACCGACAGACATGCACAAACAGTGCATGTCCAGACACATCGCCGGTCGACCGGGCCGGTCGGCCGGAGTTGCCTGAAACAGAAAACTGGGCTGGTTTTGAGTTAGAAAAATTTTGAGAAATATTTTTAAAATACATATAGCTAAGTATTATGCAGAAAATAGTTTATACACATGTATTAAACAAGATTTTCAAGATATAAAGCTTTTGGTACATGTATATATAAACTAAGGCATAAAACTTAGAAATAACCATTTTCAAAACATAGGAAATATATGAAACAAGTGTGTGTGCAAATCCTAGAGCCAAATTTCATATACTCAAACTTTAACATTCTATTTCTTACAATGTTTCTAAGGACTTCAAGATCTTCAATAGGCTTCTTCATATAATCTTCAACACTTGTTCCTTGAGCCCAATTGGAGTTGACTTGAGTCCAAATCCTTGTATTTGTGAGAGAAGACTTCTAGAATGAATAGAAATCTGAAACACACTTAAACAGCAAATGTTATTAGTACAAATAACTAATATGTTTTGTAATCATCAAAATACACTAATCATGGGTGATTGTAACCTTGGGCCAACAAAAGGGTCAGTATAATGGGGATGAATGGGGATATCGGTGATTTCAGAAATGAGTGGAATGGTGACAAAGATGTCACCATATGGCATATGAACTGTGAATTATTGTGTGTTATGATTAACAGATGCATGGTCCAATGAATTGTATAATGTGGTGACCAAATTAGGGCAATAATAGGCATCATTGTCATTGTTATCATAAACAAAGGAATACCAATTCCACGCATGGATTTGATCTAAAAATATATGCCAAATCCCCCTTAATCATTCAAAAGTATAGAGAAATCCCTCTCCACAAACAAACTAGGGGCCATAAATAACAGTAAAAATTTAGAGCAAAGGAACCAAGGGACAAGAGATCAAACCACCCCCGGATAACGTGGGGGAAAATCGAAAGACAGGTGCACAGAGGGCACCAGAGACAGCTGCAGGAAGAATGGGTCGTTATCTGTCTCCAGGGAAAGAAGTCAGGCAGTCTGAACTTTTCCGGTGCGCCTGAGATGTCAGAACTGCGGCGGGGCTGCGGCAGGGCGCGGCGGCTTCAAGAAAACTGGGGAGCAGAATTTTTGTGGAGGTCGGCTGTGGAAGGAAATTTTTAGATCTGAAGAGAAGTTAGCGTTTGGGGGAGGAAGGTAGGTGAAAAAGAGTATTTATAAGGGGGGAAAAAATGGTTTCCAAATTTAACCCTAGGTCAAAGGAATATTTACAACCCTAGGTCAAAGGAATTTGAAAATGAAAGGAATCCTAAGGAAAGAGAAATTCCTAGGAATGTGAAACTTGAATAAGCGCAAAAATCCCTAAAAAAAATTATTTACAAAAAATGTAAAAGAAAATATTTACAAATGTGGTCCCAAAATAATATGCAGGAAAATGCATGGGAAACTATACAGATGGAAATGTCACAAATAAACTGGGTCACAAAGACCCAATTCGTGAACGTCGTGTGACATGGAATCAGTGGTAAAAAATGGCTTAAGACGTTGACCGTTCACAGTGAATTTGTTGCCATTATTCGGGTCAAGAATCTCAATCGCACCATGGGAAAAGACAGTTTGCACAATGAATGGCCCTGACCACCTGGTTCTCAGTTTACCAGGGAAAAGATGGAGTCGTGAATTATACAACAGAACCTTTTGTCCTACAACAAAATTTTCCTGTGAATGTATTTATCGTGAAAAAGCTTGGTTCTGTGCTTCGTGATCCGAGCATTGTCATATACTTCGTTTCGTAACTCTTCAAGCTCGGATAGCTGCAACTTCCTTAGAACACCAGCTTTATCCAAATCTAAATTCAGCTGCTTTAAAGCCCACATAGCTCGGTGTTCTAACTCAACGGGCAAGTGACAAGGTTTTTCAAATATAACTCGATATGGAGACATACCGAGGACAGTCTTGTAAGCGGTCCTGTATGCCCATAAGGCATCAGTCAGTTTGATGGACCAATCCTTACGGTTCTGTCCTACAGTTTTCTCCAAAATGAGTTTTATCTGTCTATTCGTAACTTCAACTTGCCCATTGGTTTGAGGATGATAAGCCGTTGATAATTTATGAGTGATAGAGTATTTACGCATCAAGGCTTCAAAAGCCCTATTGCAAAAATGACTCCCATTATCGCTTATTATCGCACGGGGGGCTCCGAAGCGAGAGATGATGTATTCTCTTAAAAACTTAATGACAACTTGGTTGTCATTTGTCCGTGTTGGTATCGCTTCAGCCCATTTGGAAACATAATCTACGGCTACCAAAATGTATTGGTTACCGTAGGATAGAGGAAAGGGTCCCATAAAATCGATGCCCCAGAGGTCGAAAATTTTGACTTCCAAGATGGGTGTGAGGGGCATCATATCTCTCTGTGTAATACGACCCGTCATTTGACATTTATCACAAAGCTTGCAAAAGGTATATGCATCCTTAAAGAGAGTGGGCCAGTAGAATCCACTCTGAAGCACTTTTTCTGCAGTTTTCCGTGGACCAAAATGTCCACCGCAAGCTAACTTGTGACAAAATATCAAAACGCTCTGATGTTCATCCTCAGGAAGGCATCTACGTATGATTTGGTCAGGATAGTATTTGAATAAATACGGTTCATCCCAAAAGAAGAACCGCATTTGGCGCAGAAAACGGTGTTTTTTCTTGTCCTGACCAATGAGAAGGCATTTGCCTGGTAGCAAGGTAGTTCACTATATCAGCATACCAGGGCTCTCCACATATCTCAAAAATGTGCTCGTCAGGAAAATCATCGTTAATCGGTATTCTTTCCTTAGATGCGTTTGGGATTCTCGACAAGTGATCCGCAACCACGTTCTCAACGCCCTTTTTATCTTTTATTTCCAAATCAAACTCTTGCAAAAGAAGTATCCAACGAATCAATCTTGCCTTAGCATCCTTCTTTTGCATCAAGTATTTTAGGGCGGAGTGATCAGTAAAAATTATAGTCCTGGACCCTAGCAGATACTGACGGAATTTCTCCAACGCAAAGACAACTGCTAAAAATTCCTTTTCAGTAGTCGTGTAATTGAGTTGGGCATCATTTAGTGTTCTGCTAGCATAATAGATCACGTGTTGCCTATTATCAATGCGCTGTCCTAAAACCGCACCGATAGCAAAGTCTGAGGCGTCACACATAATCTCAAACGGTTTGGTCCAGTCTGGTGCAGAGATTATCGGTGCAGAGACAAGTCTACTCTTTAGCTCTTTCCATGACTTTCGACATTCCTCATCGAAGATATAGGGTACATCCTTTCCTAAAAGATTTGTCAAAGGTCTTGCAATGTTGCTAAACCCTTGAATGAATCTTCTGTAGAAACCAGCGTGCCCTAAGAATGATCTAATGTCCTTCAAGCATTGTGGTTCAGTGAGCTTTGTTATGACTTCCACTTTAGACTTGTCCACTTCAATTCCTATTCTTGATACCTTGTGCCCAAGTACGATTCCTTGCTTGACCATGAAATGACACTTTTCCCAGTTAAGTGTCAAATTCTTTTCCATACATCGTTGCAAAACCAACTTCAGATGGTACAAGCATTGCTCAAAAGAATCCCCATAAATCGAAAAGTCATCCATGAAAATTTCCAAAAATTTCTCCACCATGTCCGAGAACAGGCTCAACATGCAACGTTGAAACGTTGCTGGAGCATTGCAAAGGCCGAAAGGCATCCTACGGTATGCAAACGTTCCAAAGGGACAGGTGAAGGTAGTCTTATCTTGGTCCTCGGGAGCAATTGGGATCTGATTATATCCTGAATATCCATCCAGAAAACAATAATAATCGTGTCCCGCCAATCTCTCCAGCATCTGATCAATGAATGGAAGAGGAAAGTGGTCTTTACGTGTGGCAGTGTTTAATTTCCTGTAATCAATACAAACTCGAATCTTCGTTGGAAGACGTGTTTGTATCAATTCTTTATTCTCGTTTTCCACCACAGTAAAGCCTGCTTTCTTAGGCACAGCGTGAACTGGACTTACCCATTGACTATCGGATATGGGATAGATAATCCCATTGTCTAATAGTTTCAAGATTTCATCTCTTACAGCTTCTTGCATAATTGGGTTAAGTCGACGCTGTGGATCTCGTTTCGGCTTAGCATCTTCCGTCAAATGAATCCTATGTTGAACAATGGAAGGACTAATCCCCTTGATATTAGCCATGGTCCAACCAATGGCTTCTCTATTTTCCCTTAACACAGTCAAAAGGTCCTCTTCTTGTTGTTCAGTGAGATTGGATGCAATTATTACAGGAAAGGATTCCTTTTCATCCAAGTACTTGTACTTAAGATGGTTGGGAAAAGCCTTAAGCTCAGAAGAAGGGACCGGATCTTTCACTGGTTGCTCATGGTGCAAGGGAAGAATAGGGGTGGAATTAGTAGTCCTTTCAACATTTGATCCAACAATCTGATCAAGATTTAGGTCATCAGATTCTAACTCAAATTCCTCTTCAGACTCATACTCAACCTCCTCCACGTGTTCGCTAGTTAACCCCTCTATCAAGTTCACATCAAAATACTCATTGTCCACATCCCTTGGCTGCTTTCCCAGATGGAAAACATTCACCTCCTTTGTCATATCTCCGAACGTCAGCCTCATCGATCCATTTCTGCAGTTGATGATCGCATTCGCGGTGGCTAAGAAAGGACGTCCTAGAATGACAGGTGTTTGTGCTCTGTGATTTTGTACGGGTTGTGTTTCAAGAACGACAAAGTCCACGGGGTAAATGAATTCCCCGACCCGTATTAAAACATCTGTAATCTCCCCCTTGGGAATCTTTACAGAGCGGTCAGCCAACTGTATAGTCATCTGGGTTGGACGAAGGTTGCCTAACCCTAGCTGCTGATATACTGAAAAGGGAAGAAGATTGATGCTCGCGCCCAAGTCTAGCAAAGCCCTATTTATGGTGGTCTGCCCTATGATGCAAGAAATGGTAGGGCTCCCTGGATCTTTGTACTTCACAGGGATCGGACCATTGAGCAGTTCACTTATGTTAGAAGCCAAGAAGACTTTTTTAGGGACATTTGCTTTTCTCTTTTAGTACACATTTCTTTCAGAAACTTGGCGTAAGATGGGACTTGTTGAATGGCATCTAAGAGAGGGACATTGATTTGTACTTGGTTAAATATCTCTCTTATCTTCTCCATGTGAGCATTCATCTTATGATTTGTAAGCCTATTTGGGAATGGGACAACAGGCTTATAAGTTTGCTCATCAACTTTCTCTTTTCCTTTTGACTGGGAAGTGGATGGTTGTGTGCTTGAAGAAGGACTATGTTGCATGGGTAGAATTGGAACAGAAGGTGATGGTTGTGACACAGATTTTGGAGACTGATTTGAGATCTTATTGTCTACATGCTTCCCAGACCTAAGGATTTGAATGGCTTGGCATTGGCTTTGGCTGGGTCCCAAGTCTTCAACTTCATGCAGAGGAAAATGGGCTTTGGGATTTGGTACTGGTTGGCTAGGTAACATTCCTTTTTGTCTTTCAGTCAGAGAATTAGCCAACTGCCCTATTTGGATTTGCAATTTATTCATGTCCTGCTGCTGATTGTTCATCATTGCGGCTTGGGTTTTAGATAAGGTCTCTATCATTTTCTCCAATTCAGAAATTTTCTTGTCTGAAGGATTGGGTGGTGGATGATGCTGATATTGGGGTTGAAAATTTGCTTAGTATGGCACAGGATTATGATATGACTGGAATCTGGGTGGACTCTGGTATGAATGGACATTTGGTGAGTTCTGGTGGTAAGTCGGTGGATGAGACTGAGCAGGGTATTGTTGTGAAAATGGTTGTCTTGGCTGCTCAGGGCCAGACTGACTCCAAGAAAAGTTCGGATGGTTTCGCCATCCCGGATTATAGGTTTTGGAGTAAGGATTGTAAGTGGGTCTGGTGTAAGTGGTATTCGTACTCTCCTGAAAATTTTGAGAGTAATACACTGGACACTCTTCCAACACATGATTCAAATCATGGCAGTAAGTACAACCCAGGTGGATTATAGGTGCAGGGCTAGCCATAGGTGATGGGCTAGCTACTGATGATGGGTTGACTTGATTAACAACAGAATTTTCCCTGGATTCTAGCAATTCAATCCTCTTCATCAACTGAGTTATCTTAGCTTCTGCAGCTATCGAGGATCCTATGGAGTGTAAACCAGTTCTGGAAGTAGTGGGTGTAGGTTTCTCAGTACATGACTCCCACTGGACTGTCTTTTCAGCTAGGGCCTCAAAAGATCCCAACCCTGATCTTCATCCTTCTTTAAGAATTCTCCTTGACACATGGTTTCAAGGAGAGTCTTAGTCTGATAATCAAGCCCATCATATATAATCTGGCACTGGCGCCATTTTTCTATACCGCGATGGGGACACAGGGCTACTAGATCTTTGAAGCGCTCAAAGTACTTCCAAAACGGTTCATTTGCTTCTTGTTTGAATTGCATTATATTCTTCCTCATAATGGCTGTCTTATGAATAGGATAAAACTTCTTAAGAAAGACCTTAACGAAATCATCCCAAGAAGAAATTGAGCTAACTGGGAGATTATAAAGCCACTTCTTAGCAATATCCTTAAGGGCAAAAGGTATAAACCTAAGTCTGACAGCATCATCGGTAAGCTGGGAAATCCTCATCATAAGGCATACTTCTTCAAACTCTCGGATGAAGAAGTAGGCATCCTCAGATTCAAGGCCATGGAATCGTGGAAGTGTGTTTATGAACTGGGGCTTTAACTCAAAATTATTTCCATTAGTGTTCGGGAGGAGAATACAAGATGGAAGTGATGTGCGAATAGGATAGAACTTGTCCTGCAACGACACGTTGTTCGTCATGATTGGAATTGTGTCGAGTGGTGGTGTATGTGGCAGTGTAGATGTTCTTACAAGCCTAGCAGAATTCGGATCTCGATACCACTCTTGCATACAATTACACAATCAACGTGCACCTTTCACACAGGCGGAAAATGAAAAATAACAATCAAGAGAGAAAAAAAAATCAATCCAAGCTTTCTAGGTTTCCTGGACCTAAACGACTCCTAACTGTAGATCGTCCACAGGAGGTTCAGTGTAGACTCTGACTATAAGCAAATCAGCCAGGGAAGGGTAAGGTTGGTGGGAGGTTTTCCGTCCGAAGATGTTCCTTAATTAAGTAACCAGCAACCTTCGGGCTTTCGGCCCTCAACCCCTTTCCTAGACACCGATTTTACGAAAGTCACTTTCCAACACTTTTTCCCCTTAGGATAATCTCCTAAGTGAGTCCGGATGTCCCTAGGGCCAACGTCTAGCAATTTTTATTTAGAAGCTTAGAATTGTGAGTACGTGGGAAAATGGTTTGTGGGCTAAGGAAGGGGTGATAAAATCCCCACCTTATCTTTGTTATGGGTAATGCCCTTAAAGTTGAATTGTGCAAGTGTTCGATGTAAACAACCAAAGATCACTCAAAGCGGAATTAAATCAAACAAAGAGTGAGTCCTAGTCTATATGCTATGCTTACGTACCTTGTCCCCCGCACTCTTCAACAGTAAATGTAAAGGAATTGAAAGACACGTGCCTAGAGATGCAAATGTCTAAACAATTTTTAACAATTACAACAAATTTTTTACTGTTGATTAGCAGATATATGGTGAAGAATACAAGACTTAAAGTATTGCAGCAGCTGTATTTTGCAGAGAAGCAAGCCCTGCAGAAAACTGGTCAGTAGTCAACTCCTCCTTGCCGCGCCCGCGCGGCAGAACGCGGCAAGTCAGAAGGATCCTGGTCTCTGCTTTCGAGAGCAGAGGCCCAGGTCCGCTTATATGTTTCTACAATGCAAGATTTGCTGTATCTTCAACCTGTACCTGCAACAGAGAAGAGTATTCGTTTAAATTCTTCACTTGAAAACAAATACCGTTGCTCTCCCCGGCAACGGCGCCAAAATTGATTGGGAAAGAGTTGTGTAGAGTTTTAACACAAATATTTAACAAAGAGATGAAGGTTAGAATCCAAATGTATTTAAAGATTGATTTACCCTTTCCAATCTCCACTATAGCAATGGCTATACCGGGTCGATTCTCAAGGAGAGCTAGCGATAGAAGCGTTACGGTATGTAGTGAAGAAATGAAAATGAAATGTCTTCTATGTATTTACACAATTGCAAGAAGTAACATGAAAAGAAGTGATGGATTTGTGCATTATGAAAAAGAAATTAAAAGAATGAGTGAAGTGTATTGCAAAGAAAGAAAAGCTAAAAGAAAGTGTTGGAAAACTTTTAGATGAGAAGGTACATGGCTAGCTAACTTTACCTCATTGCTAACTTGCTAAACTCAATTGTGATTGCAAGATTGCCTCATGTTGACTCATTGGCAATTAAAGATAACTTGCATGTTTGTTCAAGTGTTGTTTCCATCTTGAAGATTAGTGTTCTCTTTGTTGTTAGCTTGAAGCCTCATATTGAATCATAGGCTCTCTAAATAGATGTTCAATGATGAACTCTAGGATTGGTACTAAAGTAGTGCTAAGTTAGAAGAATCAACATTCATTTGAACATTCAAGACATAACTACAAATTAGCTTGAAGTAAAGAAGTTGTTCTTACTATACAAGTAGCATATGTTTGGTGATCCATCCTCATGTTCCATCAAAGGCTCTTGTTCTTGACAAGGCTCTATCCGAGGCACACATGAAGTCATATTGAGTCTTTAACATGCCATTACCAAGGGAAAGCAACTATACTTCCTTGGAAATCAAAAGAAACTTAAACTATGCAAGTATTGAAACAAGCAATCATCCAAAGAGATAGAAGTTAGCTAGGTAAGTTATTAGCTAGCCATGCAATAGGAATTTAGCTCTCCATTACACAAGTAACAAAGCCACAATTCATTATGTAAAGCAAAGATCTAAAGCAATTACAATGAACTAGAATCAAAGCAAGAAATTAAAGTAAGGTAAAGTAAAGCATACTAGAGTTTGCAAAGAGATGAATGGAGCTCTTTTGATTAATCCTTGGCCACAAGAATGTCACTTCCTTGGTACAAGCTCTCAAACAGCACTCTCTCTCTCACTTTGTCAAGATCTCTAGGAGGAAGAAGATGAAGACTAAAAACCTAGGAGAAAGCTAAAATACAAGAATTTCCCCTCTTTTCTTCTCTCTCTTCTCTCTCTTCTCTCACAGACCCTGGCCACCTCTTTATAGTAATCCATGAGAAGCCTCTAGAACCCTGGCCGTTGGCACAAAATCCGGGGCTCAACGGCCCAGATATTGCCGCGCGCGGGCGGCAAGGCGCGGCCGTTTGGAAACCGTTGGCTAACAGCTTTCTGTTGTGAGTCTATTGCGAAGTTGTTATCCACGTGGCCTTCTAGAGTCTTCAGTTGGCACGCGGATCTCTCTGGATTCGGATTTCAAATCTTTGGCTCTTTTGATTTAATCCCTTTAATTATTGCTAATTAAAGTGATTAATGGGCTTTTTCTCTTTAAGTTGTGGGCCTGTAAAAATAGAGAGAAAAGGGGTTAAAAATCACATATTTATATATAATATGCATGGTATGGAAGTGGTAAAATATGCAAATATGTATAACAATCAACATATCCTTGAGAAATTTAGTATAGGCAGAGACTTGTGGATAGCGTTGAGAAGAGAAACATTCAACTTAACCAGGTTGAGCATTTGTAGGATCTTCTCCATGTGTATACTCTATATTATTCCTAAGCCTATTTGGGAATGATGCTATAAGCTTATGGACATTTTAGCTGTGTTTTCCTTGTCTGAGTCACGTAGACTCGAGCTAGCATATGGAGAGGCAGAAGTAGAATGATTAGTATCCAATATTGCATATTTTACATCATAACTCCCATGCATATTACAAATAAATATGTGATTTTTACTCCTCTTCTCTACATATTTGCAGGTACATACTTAAAAGGAGAGATAGCCAATTAATTACTTAATTAGCAATAATAAGTGATTAATCCAAGATTAGAGATAAAGCCAAATCCAAATCAAATCTAGAGAGATCCGCGCGCCAAGTGGAGAATCCAACCAGTCCACGTGGCCAACAACTTAACTACCAGATCTCACCAGAAAGATCCGAGCCAACGGCCCAGATCTGGCGGCAATCCCGCGGCAGGGCGCGGCAATCCCAGGGCCGTTGAGCCCCGGATTTTGTGGCAACCACCTTGGCTCTCGAAGCTTCTCCTTCCTGCTATAAATAGTCCAACTTCACCTACGAGCAAAAACTGAATAGAGAAGAGAGAGTTTAGTTCATAGTTTTGTATTTTGATAGTTTTTGTTTAGGGTTTTTAGCTCTCTATGATCTTCTTCTCCCTAGATTTCATTGCAAGAGAGAGTTGTATGAGAGAGAGAGCTTGTATCAACAAGGAGTGACAACTTAGAGCTATACAAGGATTGATCCATTCTCATCTACTCTACTTGAGCTTGATTCTAGTTTGTTTTCTTTCCTTACTTGCTTTGTTTACTTTCTAGCAATTTATTCATGTTTAGCTTTTCTTTTGTAATGGTGTGTAGCTAATTCTTTCTCCATGAACTAGCTAACAACTACCTTGCTAACTTCTAACTCATGGGTGATTGCTTTACTTCATCTTGCAATTTGTATGGTTTTCTCTTCTCCGATGGGTTTCTTTTCATTTCTTGGCAAGATCTTGTTGTAATTCTCCATATGATTCATGTGTGCCTCACTTGGAGCCTAGTCTTTGAACTAGTGCCTTGATGGAACATGGAGATGGAAGCACCAATATGCTATTTGATGTATAACTTCACTACTTCCATTAGTGAATGTTGTATGTTCTTCATTTGCATCACTTGAGTGTAACTCTTTTGATTCCATTAGTGAAAGTCTATTTGTAGGCCTATGACCATCTATGGAGGCTACAAGACAAGTCCAAGAATGAATCCCCATCATCCAAGTGAGAAAGTAATTAGACCACAAGCAAGACGTATCCATGCCGATGAATCAACATGAGGCACGCATCACTATCACGGAGTTTAGTAAGTCTTTAGCAAGGTAGTTAAGGTTAGCTAGTCATGGTTTTATTTCAATCAATCTTTTCTAGAGTTTTCTTTTCTTTTAGTGTGAATACAACAAACCTTTTCTTGATTTGTTTTCACTTACCACTATGAACATATCCATACACTCTTTCATTCATTTCTTTGTACTTTATTCATTCTTTTAAGCAAGAGAAGAATTCTCGTTTCCTTTTCTCACGTGTATCGTAACGCTTCTACGCTAGCTCTCCTTGTGGTTCGACTCGGTATAGCTTTATGCTATAGCGGAAGATTGGAACAAGGTATATCAATTACATATTTGAAGTAAACAAGATCCAAAGGTGAACTCTAAACATTGAACCATATCTTTTATACCTAGTTCTTGTGCAATAACTTCACATACCTTGTTTCAAATCAATCAAATTTTGGCGCCGTTGCCGGGAGAGCGACGGTATCTTTAAAAGTGAGAAACTAAACGATACTTCTTCTCTGTTGCAGGTACAGGAGAAGACAACAGGAAAATCTTCATTGCAGTCACATATAAGTGGACCTGGGCATCTGCTCAAGAAAGCAGAGCCCAGGATCCCTCCAAAGTGCCGCGGATCCACAAGATTTGCCGTGGAAACGCGGCACAGAGGAGTTCATTACTGACAAGTTTTCTGCAGGGGCTTCAGATCTGCAAAATACATCTACTGCTATACTTTAAATCCTGTATTTTTCACCAGATACCTGTTTAATTAATTCAACAGTAAAAAATTGGTTGTAATTGTTAAAAATTGTTAGACATTTGCATTTTAGGCACGTGTCTTTCAATTCTTTACTTTTACTGTTGAAGAGTGCGGGGGACAAGGTACGTAATTCATTGCATATAGACTAGGACTCACTCTTTGTTTGATTTATCTTACTTGGAGTGAACCTTGTTTGTTCTATATCGTACACTTGCACAATTCAATTTTAAGGGCAATACCTGTAAATAAGATAAGGTGGGGGAGGTCATTACCCTTTCCTTAGCCCGGAAATCATTCTCCCAAGCACTCACAATCCCAAGCTTGTAATAAAATTTGATAGACGTTGGCCCTAGGGACATCCGGACTCACTTAGGAGATTTTCCTAAGGGGGAAAAGTGTTGGAAATTGACTTCTGTAAAATCAGTGTCTAGGAAAGGGGTTGAGGGCCGAAAGCCCGAAGGTTGCTGGTTACTTAATTAAGGAACGTTTTCGGACGGAAAACCTCCCACCAACCTTACCCTTCCCTGGCTGATTTGCTTATAGTCAGAGTCTACACCAAACCTCCTGTGGACAGTCTATTTAGGAGTCATCTAGGACCAGAAACTCTAGACAAGCTTGGATTGATTTTTTCTTTTGTTGTTTGTTATTTTTCTTTTTCGCTGGTGTGATCGGTGCACGTTGTTTGTGATTGTATATACGATAGTGGTTTTGTGATCCTAATTCTACACTTGCACTTACACATCCACTTCACATCATGACCAACAACGTCTCACTTCAGGATCGATTTTATCCGATTCGCACCTCCATTCCTTCATGCATTCTTCTCCCCGAGCCAAATGGAAATCACTTCGAGCTGAAACCACAATTCATTAGTACACTTCCCCATTTCATGGTCTAGAGTCTGAGGACGCGTACCTCTTTATTCGTGAGTTTGAAGAGGTATGCCAAATGATGAGAATTTCCCAACTGTCTGAGGATGCTGTTAGGTTACGGTTCATACCGTTTGCACTTAAGGATTTAGCTAAGAAATGGCTTTATAATCTTCCTGTCAGTTCCATATCTTTATGGGAGGATTTTGTTAAAGTCTTTCTTAAGAAATTTTATCCTATCCACAAAACAGCCCTCATGAGAAAGAACATAATGCAGTTCAAGCAGGAAACAAATGAACCTTTTGGAAGTATCTTGAGCGTTTCAAAGACCTTCTTGCCCTGTGTCCCCATCACGGCATAGAGAAATGGCGTCTATGCCAGATTATCTATGATGGATTAGATTACCAAACGAAAACACTTTTAGAATCCATGTGCCAGGGGGAATTTTTGAAAAAAGATGAACATCAGGGGTGGGATCTCTTTGAAACCCTAGCTGAAAAAACCATTCAGTGGGAGTCTTGTCCTGACAAATCCACTTCCACCACTTCCAGAACTGGTACACACACTCCAAAGAATCCTCTCTAGCTGCAGAAACCAAGATCACACAATTAATGAAGAGGATAGAACTGCTTGAGTCAAAAGGGAATTCTGTGGTCAACCAGGTCAACCCATTGCCTTTGATTAGACCAGGTTGCACCAACTGTCATGACCTTAGTCATGTTGTTGAGGAGTGTCCATTATCTCAGCTCCACTCATATCAGGAGAACATGAATGCAGTATTGACCAGACCCAATCATCATCCATACTCCAACACTTACAATTCAGGATGGCAGAACCATCCAAATTCTTTATGGAGTCAGTCTGGTCCTGAGCATCATATGCTACCACTTCCATATCCATACAATGCTCAGTTTCATCCATCCAGTTTCGATCAGAATTCACTGTATGTTCATCCATCTCAAAGTCCACCACAGTCATATCAGTCTTATTATATGCCACCATCATATGACCAATCACAATTTCAATCTCCATATTTTCAACATCCACCCCAGCATAATTCTGAGATATCTGAGTTGAAACAAATGATAGAAACCTTAACAAAAAACCAGCAGCAGGAGTTGAATGAAATGAAGGTCCAAATTGGGCAATTGGCTGAGAATCAAAGAAATTTGTTCCCAAATCAGCCATTGCTAAATCCCAAAGTTGAAAATTCAGGACCCAGTCACTGTCATGCCATTCATACCCTGAGATCTGGTAAACAAGTTGACAATAAGGTTTCTAGTCCACAATCTCATCCAGTACCAAAGCCAACATCTCATGTCCCCATACCACCAACTTTTGACAAACCATCCTCTAGTTCAGAGCCATCCACATCTCAAGCCAAGGGGAAAGAAAAGGTAGATGAGCAACCTTATAAGCCTAGAGTACCATATCCAAATAGGCTTCTAAATAACAAGTCAAATGCTCACATGGAGAAAATAAAAGAAACATTCAATAAGGTCCAAATCAATGTCCCTCTTCTTGATGCCATTCAACAAGTGCCATCATATGCCAAATTTTTGAAGGAAATGTGCACCAAGAAAAGGAAGACCCAAGTCCCTAAAAAAGTCTTCCTTGCATCATCCATTAATGAGTTGCTCGCTGGTCCAATTCCTGTTAAGTACAAAGACCCAGGGAGCCCCACCATTTCATGCATCATAGGACAGACTACAATAAATAGGGCACTTCTTGATTTGGGGGCCAGCATTAATCTCCTACCTTTCTCTGTGTACCAACAATTGGGGTTAGGTGATCTCCTCCCGACCCAAATGACCATCCAATTGGCTGACCGCTCTGTTACTAAACCCAAGGGGGTAATTCAAGATGTCCTTGTCAAAGTTGGAGAATTCTTTTATCCTGTTGACTTTGTTGTCCTTGAAACAAAACCAGTGTCAAATTTCAATCAAAGGGCACAAATTCCTGTCATTCTGGGACGACCATTCCTGGCTACTGCAAATGCAATCATTAATTGCCGGAATGGATCAATGAGGTTGACTTTGGTAACATGACACATGAACACAATGTCTTCCACACACAGCCTCACAAAACAAAAGATCAAACATTTGAGGTTAGCTTCATTAGTAACAATTGTGAGGAGGAAGGTGAAGATCCAAAAGATGAGTCACAACCTTGTGATTCTCTTATCCGAGTACCTTTTCAAAAAAAGAAAAGGGAAAGTTGATTTGGATATCTTCACTTTCAATGAGCCAACTGAGACTGTATTTGAACCTCCAATTGATATATCATTTGAAGACTTGTTTGCTGATGAGATCATGTGTTTAGATGAGTCAACTCGGGGTAAGTTAGCTAATTGTCCACTTCCGGATGTTGACTTGAGCTTTGAAGAATTATATGGAGAGGAGTTAAAATTTCTAAACACTGGAAGCGATGAGATTCTGAGTGAGAGTGGTGATAAGGACTTTGTTTGTGAACGATGTGGTGGAATGAGTATGAATGAAAATAACAACCAATTGAAACTGGAAACACCTAGGGTTAGAATAATTCAGACCGTTTCCCAATGGAGCTCAAGAAAGAGAACACATTGGAACGATGGGAAACGGGCCAGAGGGAAGCGACAAAAAGCCCAGGTGAGAGTTACACTTGTATATTCCTTGTAAATAATTCCTTCCCTTCCATTTTGTTTCATGCATACATATATCATAATGCATTGAGGACAATGCATGAAATAAGTGTGGGGGAGGGTTTACTAACATAGGATCATAGGATTTTCAATTTTTTTTAGGATTTTCATTTTCTTTTTAGGTTTTTATTTTCTTTTAGATTTACCTTTCTTTATAGGTTTTCTATTTTCTTTTAGATTTTACTTTTAAAATAATAAAAATAAAAAAAAAACTTTTTGAAATAAGAGATAATGTTTTGTTCTATTTTTAAGAAAATTAAGATGTATCTTAGAGATTAAGAAAGCTTTAATTATGACATCTTAAACCTAGTTGAAGTAATAGATCTTGTTTGAAAATTATAGGCTAAGTAAGTAAAATTGGTGGATATTTTTATCTTGAATTTTTTGCCTTAGATAAATATGCACTTTACACTTACACATTTCATGGGATGGAAACAAAAAGACAAAAATGCCATATAAATAAAAAAAAAAAAGAGAAAAAGAAAAAAAATAATATAAATAAAACATCACTTATTAAGCTGGATAACTATGCCTCAAGAAGCATGGTTACTCACGCCTAACGGTGATCTCACCTATTAAGCTGGAGAATTGTGCCTCAAGAAGCATGATTATTCACGCCTAACGGTGATTAAGAATAATCCCCTTTAGTTTTGTGGCCTTTTTCACTCGAGTCCTTAAACCCGAGGGATGTTTCCTCATCTGGTGCCCTAAGACCATCTGGTTTGGGAGTCATCGGTTATAGGCTCGCTACATGGGTGAACTAGAAAGCCTAATAAAACTAAGGGAAGAAAAAGAAAAAAATATAATAATATATATATAATATATATATAGATATATATATAAATAAATGGCTTGATGGTTGGAGTTGAAATCCCAGAAATCTTCACGAGCACGTGTGCATATTATCTAGGTTTTATGAAAGATAAAAATATTCAATCCAATTTTGAATTCTTACCTTAATTAAAAAACAAGATCTTGCATGGAGACTAAGTTTAAGAAAGAATAATTATAGGTGGACTATGACCTAGGATCACTTATATTTTTGCAAAAATAGTTTGTAAACATGTCTCTTATTCAAAATGCGTTTTCAAAATACTAACATTTGTCTTCTTTCTTTATGGATTTTGTGGGTGTAATCCGCTGAAAACCCTCAGGAGACAACACTCCTCCTCTAGGGTAACCTAGAGGTTTAAAGGCTTGTTGCACATGCTCAGTGCAATCGCGTCACCTGCGAAAGTGGTGCAATAAATTGGTAGTTTAGATTTTTCTTTTCTTTTCTTTGTTTTGCTCGGGACGAGCAAAAGAATAAGTGTGGGGGTGTGATTAGTATCCAATATTGCATATTTTACATCATAACTCCCATGCATATTACAAATAAATATGTGATTTTTACTCCTCTTCTCTACATATTGCAGGTACATACTTAAAAGGAGAGATAGCCAATTAATTACTTAATTAGCAATAATTAAGTGATTAATCCAAGATTAGAGATAAAGCCAAATCCAAATCAAATCTAGAGAGATCCGCGCGCCAAGTGGAGAATCCAACCAGTCCACGTGGCCAACAACTTAACTACCAGATCTCACCAGAAAGATCCGAGCCAACGGCCCAGATCTGGCGGCAATCCCGCGGCAGGGCGCGGCAATCCCAGGGCCGTTGAGCCCCGGATTTTGTGGCAACCACCTTGGCTCTCGAAGCTTCTCCTTCCTGCTATAAATAGTCCAATCACCTGCGAGCAAAAACTGAATAGAGAAGAGAGAGAGTTTAGTTCATAGTTTTGTATTTTGATAGTTTTGTTTAGGGTTTTTAGCTCTCTATGATCTTCTTCTCCCTAGATTTCATTGCAAGAGAGAGTTGTATGAGAGAGAGAGCTTGTATCAACAAGGAGTGACAACTTGGAGCTATACAAGGATTGATCCATTCTCATCTACTCTACTTGAGCTTGATTCTAGTTTGTTTTCTTTCCTACTTGCTTTGTTTACTTTCTAGCAATTTATTCATGTTTAGCTTTCTTTTGTAATGGTGTGTAGCTAATTCTTTCTCCATGAACTAGCTAACCACTACCTTGCTAACTTCTAACTCATGGGTGATTGCTTTACTTCATCTTGCAATTTGTATGGTTTCTCTTCTCCGATGGGTTTCTTTTCATTTCTTGGCAAGATCTTGTTGTAATTCTCTATATGATTCATGTGTGCCTCACTTGGAGCCTAGTCTTTGAACTAGTGCCTTGATGGAACATGGAGATGGAAGCACCAATATGCTATTTGATGTATAACTTCACTACTTCCATTAGTGAATGTTGTATGTTCTTCATTTGCATCACTTGAGTGTAACTCTTTTGATTCCATTAGTGAAAGTCTATTTGTAGGCCTATGACCATCTATGGAGGCTACAAGACAAGTCCAAGAATGAATCCCCATCATCCAAGTGAGAAAGTAATTAGACCACAAGCAAGACGTATCCATGCCGATGAATCAACATGAGGCACGCATCACTATCACGGAGTTTAGTAAGTCTTTAGCAAGGTAGTTAAGGTTAGCTAGTCATGGTTTTATTTCAATCAATCTTTTCTAGAGTTTTCTTTCTTTTAGTGTGAATACAACAAACCTTTCTTGATTTGTTTTCACTTACCACTATGAACATATCCATACACTCTTTCATTCATTTCTTTGTATTTTATTCATTCTTTTAAGCAAGAGAAGAATTCTCGTTTCCTTTTCTCACGTGTATCGTAACGCTTCTACGCTAGCTCTCCTTGTGGTTCGACTCGGTATAGCTTTATGCTATAGCGGAAGATTGGAACAAGGTATATCAATTACATATTTGAAGTAAACAAGATCCAAAGGTGAACTCTAAACATTGAACCATATCTTTTATACCTAGTTCTTGTGCAATAACTTCACATACCTTGTTTCAAATCAATCATAGAACTGGATGGGGTTAGACTTGCTGGCTGTGGAACTTGGTTATCCACCTTCTCTCCAGACCTGAGTGTGTGGACAACATTACACTGGTTGATTTGAACTTCAAAGATCTGACTAGAGTTCTCTGGGTTAGCTAGTAGTTGACTAGGGAAAGTACCCTTAGGTCTCTCACTCAGGGAACTAGCTAGCTAACTTATTTGAAATTCTAGTCGAGAAAGTGCCAGTGCGTGGTTGTTCAGCATTTGTTCGGTGTTTTACATGAAGGCGGTGGTGGGTCTTCAAAAAGTTCTCCATACTCTTCTCAAGCTCACTGAGTCTTCTTTCGATGGGTTGGTTTTGAAAAGAGAAGGAGGATACTTCATTGGGATGGAAGTGATGCTGATAGTGTTGATGAAAACCATTATTGGGAAAGTTAAGTATCAAGGGATAGTAATGGCTCCAGGAGAAGTTTGGGAACTTATCCATCCAGAATTGTACGTTTGCGAGTAGGGGTTATTTGTGGCCTTGTGTAGGCCGCATTCAAATGTTCCGGTGGTGCTTCTGAGTTTGAAATACTAGGTACTCTTCAAAAATATAGTTTGGTGCTTGGTAATACGTGCAACTCGAATTGTGAATTGTGGTCGGTTGATTTGATTGGTTATGGCTGGCTCTTTGGTCTCTAATGCTTCAATCTCCTCATGAGCGTGGCAATCTTAGCTAATGAAGTAACTGGGGATTTTATAGATAAGAGCCCACCCTTAAAAGCTATGGATTGTGAGTTCCTAGGTTTTTCAGGGCTTGTCTCCCACAGGATGAATTTTTTGGCTAGATCTTCAAACAGGTCCCATCCCTGATTTTCGTCTTTCTGCAAGATCCCCCTTGGCACATGGTCTCCAACAATATTTTCATTTGATAATCTAGTCCATCAAAGAGAATCTGGCATTGCTATCATTTCTCTATACCATGGTGAGGACATTGTGCCAGAAGATTTTGAATCATTCAAAGTATCTCCAAAAAGGCTCGTTGGATTCTTGTTTAAATTGCATGAGGTTTTCTTGATCAGTGCAGTTTGTGAATCAAGTAGAATTTCTTTAAAAGACCTTGATGAAATCCTTCCACGTGGTAACTTAGTCTACAACCAAGCTATACAACCATTTCTTTGCTAGGTCCTGTAGGGAAAAAGGAATGAAATGTAGTCTAACGGCGTCGTCTCCTAGTTGAGGAATACACATCATTAATCTAACTTCTTCGAATTTCCTAATGAAGAAGTATGCATTCTCAGATTCCATACCATAAAGTTTAGGAAGAGCATTTGAATTGTGATTTTAACTCAAAATTATTTTCATTTTCTTCTGGGAGTCTTATACAAGAAGGCATCGACGTTCAGATTGGGTAAAATCTGTCCTGTAATAACGCCATCACTGGGATCTGAGGTAGTGGCAGATAGGTATTTCTGACGAGTCTAGACATGGATGGATCGCTCGACCACTCATGCGTACAGCACACCACAAACAACATTCAATCAACAATACACTCGAAAAGAATAAAAAAAAAACAAAAGAAGGAAAAACAATCACCAAGTCTAGTTTAAGGTTCTTGGACCTAGACGACTCCTAACTGGTTGACTACCCGAGAGAGGTTGTTGTAGGAATCAGATCACCAGCTAATCGGCCAGGAAAAAGCAAAACTCGATAGGAGGTATCTGGGCATGAGCCTTGGGCCTTAATGACGCAAAAACCACGGAGTTTTCGAGGCTTAACCTCTCAATCCTCTTTCCTTAGACAACGATTTTGCAGGAGTATGATTTTTTTACAATTTCCAACATTGGTTAATCCCTTAATGAGTCTGAGATGTCCTTAGGGGCCAACGTCTATCAGATTTTAATTAGGCTTGGGGTTGTGCGTGAGATGGAGAATTGTTTTTGGGCCAAGAAAGGGCTTTGACATCCCACCTTATCTTTTTATTGGGATTTGCCCTTAGAGTCAATTTTGTGCTTGTATACAATATACAATAAGACAACACTCAAAGCGATAAATCACTCTGAGTTGTTATCCCTATTCTAAATAATATGCACACATACCTTTTCTCCAGCTATTTTCAACAGAAATTTAAATGAATTAAAATAGACACGTACTCTAAATGCAAGAGTCTACTCTGATTTTAAATCGACAAGCAATAAATTTCTATGAATTATTACAAGTGTAAAGTGAAGCATACAAGTGAGCTAAAAATTTTAGGAAGCAATTTGCGCAATTTTCAGGAACTCTGCAGAAGAGCTTTTGTTCGTATTTCAATTGAAAAAATTCGCTTTTGCACGATTTTTTCGAGGGCAAATGAATTCTTCATGCAATATCTTTGTCCATCAATCTTTCTTCCCGTTATAGTTAGCTCCTTGGTGACTTCTCCTGCACACAAAAAATAAAGAAAAAAAACTTTAGTGTTGAACAATAAAGTCGTTCCCTCCTCAGCAATAATGCCAAAATTTGATCGCTAAAAAATATGCACAAGAATAAGTAAAATAGTGGTGGTCAATGTTACTGCTTTGACGATTCTACCATAATAAGCTAAGTGGCTATACAGGTCGTATCCACAAGGAGGTGAGCGATGAAAGCTTGAATGCAGCTTCTTTGTTCATGGTAAGTTCCTTACCTCAAATAAAGAATTGAAAAGAAAACAAGTATTGTTTCAAAATTTGCTTGGATTGTTTTTGATGGTTGTACAATTGATTTTTTTTTCCTTAAAGGTATAAAAAAACACATGGCTAACTTTCTATTAAGTTCTCCCACTAATCTCTAGTTTCTTGAAGATTTAGCCTTATGATGGGTCATAGGCAAGCATAAACCGTGTGCATTAGAACTATTCACGTTAGAGATTGAATGAAAGTTCTTTCCTTCACTTAGCTTCACACGATAAACATGAACATTCCCTTATCAAGATCCGATTGAAGGTGAGGATAGGGAAAGAAACAAGTACAATATTGGTATCGGTAAAGATGAATAAGGATTTCTCTAACTTACAAAAAAGCAATGCTACACAAACAATAAATCATCAAAAATGACTAAGAATAAAATATGAGAGTGATAACACTTGTGAGTAAGTTAGAGTTAGAACTCTCATCTTAAGATGTCATAATTTTTATTTGCATAAGGCTTGTTTGATACTATTGACTCATTTGAGTTTTCAATCAAGTTGTTAGAAATTAGTGGGTGGTAGTTAGTTAGCCATATAATGGAAGAGTTAGCTCGACATGAGTAAGAAAAATAAGAGAGAAAAAGTAAAGGAACAAAGTTCTACACTAGTGCAAGAAAGTAAAAATAAGTAAAAAAGACCAAGTGATGAAAAGAATAAGAAGAAGTATTACTTGTATAAGATTGTCACCTTCAAATACAAATTGTACACACTCTCTCTTTCACTCTACTGACTAATCTATTATAAAAAATAAAGAGAAAACAGAAGAAAACAACTAGCATAACCCTTCTACCTTGGATATCTCCCTCTCTGAAAATCCAGAGAGGTATTTATAGGCACAGGGACCTCGAGCAGAGGGGATAAGATTTGACCCAAAGTACTGGCGCAGTCCGCCAGTATGATCACGAAAATGCGGCCTGGCTGCTCTGCTATGGCAGAGGCACAGCAGAGCCAGCTGTAGGTTATCCTCATACTTCCCTAGTGTGGCCCAAGAGGTTACACTCCCTATTTGTTTAAAGTTTTGATGATAATAAAACACATAGGAGTTATATGGTACTAATAAGTTTTTTAAGATGAAGCTTCAGGTTTGAACCATTTTTTATGGCCATTGCTTAGCTCTTGGAAGATTTTCTAGGTTCATGGAGTAAATAAGGCAAATGGCACAAGAAAGAATGTTCATAGAAGAGAAGGCTCTAGCAAAGCATTGCATGGCTCAAGACTTCAGTTTGGCTCAAAATACTTTATTAGATTTGTTTTTTAGTTTTATAGTTTTGTTAAAAGATAGTGGATAGGTTGAAGCTCATGTTCTTATACACAAGTTTTTGCGCACACGGTTTTTTCCAAAAATTTCTCCTATAAATTTATAAAAAAATATTTTAAAATAAAGTTTATTACTTACAAACTCCATTTTATGTATTATACCTAGTTATGACAAAAACTATTTTAAAACTATCCCAAACTATTCAAAATCTTTTCAAAATTTCAAGTTTTGACCTGAGCCGGTCGACCGACCGGTCGACCGACTATGTCAGGTCAGGCCAGTCGACCGACCGGTCGACCGGGAATCTGACCGTTGGGTGCGTGCATGTGTGCACGTTTAACGGTCGACCGGGCCCAATTGCGGTCGACCGACCTTCGGCCGACTGCAAGACAACAACTCTCTGTTTGTTGCGGTCGATCGGGCCTCAACGGCTCTTTTTAGTTTCAAAACTCTCTCAAATTTTTTTTCTTTTCCACTTACGATACTTGAGCTTCATCCTACACATTGTTCTACAGGGTTCTTGTAAGGGAAAGAGGATTTTTCAAAAGAGAGTTTGTGGTCTTTTGATCACCAAGAGATACTTGTATTCAAGATTGTGGAGTTGGGTACTCCGATGTGATTGTAACTCTTTGTGAAGTTATAGTGGTTAGAAATCCTTCTGGAAGGCGGGGACGTAGAGCTGGGTGCTCGAACCTCGGAAAAATTCTTGGTGTTTGCGTTTGGTTTACTTGCTTCTTGCTTTAATTCCTTACTTTATATTCATTGCTTCTTATTCATAGCTTTATTTACTTGCTCTACATATTCTTTGCAACATTGTACTTGCTCTTCATTTTCATTGCTATATTCACTTGTTTCATATTCATATTGTAAATCAAATACTCATATAACAAGATTGCATTGTGCACCTCAAACTCTTATCTAGAGGAATCACTAGGAAGGAGTTCAGAGCCCTTCACGGGGTATTCGACTTCTAGTCTTGTTTTGGGTGATTGTTGCATCATAAGTTTTTATTTGTGCATTGATTAGCATTATCACCTATTCACCCCCCCCTCTAGGTGATTTCAATAGGTATCAGAGCTTGGACTCTAGGTTTGGCTTAACATCCTTAGAGAGATCCTAAAAATTTGCTAATCACCATTTGCATTCTTTCATTCATACACTAATAAACAGACCGACAACATTAAGACCCCTCCTAAATTTGATGGACTCAATTTCCCTATTTGGAAGGTTAGGATGACTATTTTTTTACAATTCTTAGGTAGCTTAGTGGCTAAATCCTTGACCAAACCCTATGTTAGACCTGATAGTGAGGAAAGCACTTGGTCTGACTTTACCTACAAAGAATATGAGGCTAATTCCAAGGCCCGAAATTTCCTTCTCACCGCCTTGAATGAGGATGATCTTACACGGGTTATACATTGCCAATCCGCCTATGAGATTGGCAACACTTGTTGGTCACACAGGAGGGGACATCACAAGTCAAGAAAGCTAAGATAGATCTCTTGAGGTCCCAATATGAAAGTTTTAAAATGCTTGAAGATGAATCTATTGATTCTATGATTACAAGGTTTACTAAAATTACCAATGCTCTTTCCTCTTTAGGTGATGATATAAGCAATGATCAAAAAGTGCGCAAAGTGATTCGAGCTCTCCCTTCATCTTCAAGCGAGTCTGAAGATGAGGTGGACACGGCAAATATATGTTTCATGACAAACACACCCAAGGTAACCACTCAACCTCTTAATGAAGAGGATGAATTAAGTAGAGAAATGCTTGTACATGCTTTTGTTGAACTTTCTGAAAGCTATGATGATAAAAAGGTAGAATGTTCAAATTGAAAAAGGAAATGGAAGTTCTTAAAAATCAACTTGCTATTGTTTCCCAAGAAAAGGATGAAATTTCTTCTAACCTTGTTTCAACTAGAAGAGAATTTGATGCTTATAAAGTTGCTTGTAAAGCAAAATTTTCAAAAGTTGATGAAAATGAACTTTCTTTGTTAAAAATTAGAATTGTTGATTTTGAAAATGTTTTAAAGGATTGTGCTTTTAATACTAAGAAATTAGAGGATATATTTTCAAAGAAGCACACACCACATGTTAAGAATGATAAAACAACCCATGCTAAAAATGCTCATCATGTCA
Source organism: Agave tequilana (assembly GCA_038442645.1). Classification (NCBI taxonomy): domain Eukaryota; kingdom Viridiplantae; phylum Streptophyta; class Magnoliopsida; order Asparagales; family Asparagaceae; genus Agave; species Agave tequilana. The sequence goes on along the minus strand of JAVJIF010003407.1, from coordinate 110,752 downwards.
ACACTTCACACAACACTTCTCATGCTCACAAGTCACATGCCAGTAAGCCACACACTCATTATGCATTTAAATATGGAAGAGTTTATAGATGTACTTATTGTGGTCGAAATGGCCACTTAGTTAAATTTTGCTATGATCAAATAAATAGGTCTAATGATCTTGTGTGGGTTCATGACACTAACACTTTAGGACCCAAGAAAATATGGGTACCAAAAACAAGTTCTAAATTATTTGATGTAGGTACACACCAAGGCTCCAAGATGTAAGGAGCGGTGGTACCTTGATAGTGGTTGTTCAAGACATATGACATGGGATATCAACAACTTTACAACCCTATCAAGGTACGTTGAAGGTGGCACCGTCACCTTCGGAGATGACTCCAAGGGCACTATCATCGGTATAGGTAACATTCAAATTGGTGTATCTTATAGAAAATGTGGTACTTGTTGATGGACTAAACATAACTTGCTTAGTATAAGTCAACTTTGTGATCGTGGTCTTAAAATTGTTTTTGATGATTCCTCTTGCAAAATCTTTGATTGTAAAACCAATGATTGTATTCTCACCGGTTTCATGATAATAATGTCTATATCATTGACATGTTTAATTTGGATTGTTCTACTAAATGCTTGAATGCTTTTGATGAGACTTCTTGGCTTTGGCATAGAAGATTAGGACATGCATCTTTTGAACATCTTGCTAGGATTAATTCTAAGGAATGGTGAGGGTATTCCTTACTTGAAGTTTGAAAAAGACCGCATTTGTGGTGCGTGCCAACTTGGGAAACAAACCAAGTCTTCTTTCAAACCAATCAAGGATATCATGTCAACTAGGCCATTAGAATTAATTCATATGGATCTTTTTAGACCAACTAAAACTAACAGCTTAAATGGTAGCAGATATGCATTTGTTTTAGTTGATGATTTTTCCCGATTTACTTGGGTTTTCTTTTTGGAACACAAAGATCAAACTTTTTCGCATTTTAAGATTTTTGAAAACGGGTTGAAAAAGAAAAAGGTTTTTCGATTTTAAAATAAGAAGTGATAGAGGTGGTGAGTTTGTTAACCAACTCTTCATGACTTATTGTGATGAAAAGGGAATTAATCATGAAATATCATGTCCTAGAACTCCACAACAAAATGGAGTAGTGGAAAGAAAGAATAGAGCCCTTCAAGAGATGGCTAGGACTATGATAAGTGAATATGACATCCCTCAATATCTATGGGCCGAGGCGGTAAACACCGCATGCTACATATCAAATTGTATTTATTTGTGTAAAAATACTTTCAAGACATCTTTTGAAATTTATCATTCTAGAAAACTAAATGTTTCATATTTCAAAGTTTTTGGATGCAAGTGTTTTATTTTAAATACTAAAGATAACTTGGGTAAATTTGATGCTAAAGCTTATGAAGCAATATTTGTTAGATATTCTACTATTAGCAAAGCTTATAGAGTATTCAATAAATCCTCTCTTACTATTGAAGAATCCATGCATGTTAAATTTGAAGAACCTAATGTTGTTGTTGAGAATATTGTAGAGTTTGACTCACTAGGTGAGGACATGGAGAAAATTTCCTTGAAGGACTCACCCATTTAAGAAGAAAACCAAGAACCTATTGGTGAAGTTCAAAAGGAAGAAGTGGAACAATCTCAACCACTTTCGAAAGATTAGAGATTCGCTACAAATCATCCCAAGGATCACATCATAGGTGATGTATCTAAAGGGGTAACAACTCGCTCCAAACTCCATGACTTGTGTGGTAACTTTGCTTTCATTTCTCATTTTGAACCCAAAAACATCCTCGAAGCCGAGGGTGACTCATATTGTTTGCTAGCTATGCAAGAAGAACTCAATCAATTTGAGCGCAACCAAGTTTGGCACCTTGTTCCTAGACCCCACGATAGACCAATAATTGGTACTAAGTGGATTTTTAGGAATAAGATGGATGAGTCAGGAAATGTTATTAGGAATAAAGCTAAGTTAGTGGCCCAAGGTTACACTCAAGTTGAAGGAATTGACTTTGAGGAGACCTTTGCACCCGTAGCACGGCTTGAAGGCATACGGATTACACTAGATTTTGCTTCTTTTAAAATTTTAAACTTTTCAAATGGATGTAAAAAGTGCATTTTTAAATAGTGTTTTAAATGAAGAAGTTTATGTTGAGCAACCTCCCAGTTTTGTTGATCATGTTCATCCTAATTTTATTTTTAAACTTGATAAAGCTTTGTATGGATTGAAGCAAGCTCCTAGAGCTTGGTATGAAAGGCTTTCTAGTTTTCTTCTTTCAAATGATTTTGTCAAAGGCAAAGTAGACACAACATTATTTACTAAGCATGTTAATAATGACATTCTCATAGTGCAAATTTACGTTGATGATATAATTTTGGTTCTACTAATGAGCTTTTGTTCAAGGAATTTGAAAAGTGTATGCAACGTGAATTCGAAATGTCTTCAATGGGTGAATTAAACTTCTTTCTGGACTCCAAATCAAGCAAATGCGGGATGGGATATTCATATGTCAAGCCAAGTATGCAAAGGAACTTATAAAGAAATTTGTACTCGAAGGTTCGAAAGTTTGCAACACTCCCATGGCAACTACAACCAAGCTTGATAAGGATGACCAAGGTAAATGTGTTGATATTAAGTTATAGAAGTAGATGTATTGGTAGTTTGTTGTATTTAACGGCAAGTAGGCCGGATATCATGTTTAGTGTGTGTCTTTGTGCTAGATTCCAATCGTGTCCTAAAGAGTCTCATCTTATTGCGGTAAAATGCATCATTCGTTATATTAAGAGAACTATTGGAATGGGTCTTTGGTATCCGAAAACCGGAGATTTTTCAATGACGAGTTATTCGGATGCCGACTATGCGGGTTGTAGAGTGGATAGAAAGAGTACTAGTGGGACATGTCAATTTCTGGTAATTGTCTTGTTTCATGGTCCTCTAAGAAACAAAATTCGGTAGCCCTCTCAACCGCCGAGGCGGAGTATGTTGCGGCGGGGGCTTGTTGTGCACAAGTCCTTTGGATGAAACATACTCTCCTTGATTATGATTTACATTATGACCATATAAAATATTTTGTGATAATACTAGTACTATTCATATGACTAAGAATGCAAATCAACATAGTAAGACCAAACACATTGAGATTAGATATCACTTTCTTAGAGATTATTTGAAAAAGGTGATATAGATATTGATTATGTTTCTTCGCATTTGCAACTTGCCGATATTTTCACTAAACCACTTGATTTTAATAGATTTTCCTTTATATGTGGTGAACTTAATGTTTGTGTTATTAAATAAAAATGTTTTTCTTGTTTCTTTATCCCTTTTTGATGTATGACAAAAAGGGGGAGAAGTATAATATGAGTATGGTTTTGATTTTTGCAAAGTGTGTGTTTTATGAATTCTTGTATATGAGTTCTAAGTTTATATGATTTTGTGCTTTCAAGTGTGTTTTATGACTCATGATTTTTAGTCTCATGGTTTTGATTTTTAGTCTCATGGTTTTTGATTGCAATTCAAATTGCTTTTACTTGTTTAATATAGCATAATTTGAGGGAGAGTTTTCACCTCTCTTTTATCTTGTTTATATAGCCTATTTGTTTTGTCATCATCAAAAAGGGGGAGATTGTTGGCCCAAGAGGTTACACTCTCCATTTGTTTAGAGTTTTGATGATAACAAAACACTTAGGAGCTATATGGTACTAATAAGTTGTTAAGATGAAGTTTCAGGTTTGAACAATTTTTGATGGCTATTGCTTAGCTCTTGGAAGATTTTCTAGGCTCATGGAGCAAATAAGGCAAATGGCATAAGAAGGAATGTTCATAGAAGAGAAGACTCTAGCAAAACATTGCATGGCTCAAGACTTCAGTTTGGCTAAGAGTCTTTATTAGATTTGTTTTTTAGTTTTATAGTATTGTTAAAGGATAGTAGATAGGTTGAAGCTCATGTTCCTATACACAAGTTTTTGCGCACATGGTTTTTCCAAAAATTCCTATAAATTTATAAAAATTATTTTAAATAAAGATTATTACTTACAAACTCCATTTTATGTATTATACCTAGTTATGACAAAAACTATTTTTAAAACTATCCCAAACTATTCAAAATCTTTTTCAAAATTTCAAGTTTTGACCTGAGCCGGTCGACCGACCGGTCGACCGACTCTATGTCAGGTCAGATCAGTCGACCGAGTCGACCGGGGAATCTGACCGTTGGGTGCGTGCATGTGTGCACATTTACTGGTCGACCGGGCGGTCGACCGGACCCAATTGCGATCGACCGACTGCAAGACAGCAACTCTCTGTTTGTTGCGATCGACCGGGCGGTCGACCTTGGGCCGCAACGGCTCTTTTTATTTGAAACCCGGTCGACCGGCCGGTCGACCGAGAGTGAGTTTTCTGCCATAACGGCTAGTTTTTTAAAACACGTTTTAATAAACCTTTTGTCTCTAAACGAGTTTTAAGGCTGTTTTATGGGTCAAATTCTTCCTAATTATCATTATGTGAGTTTACACTTCAAACCCTAGCCCTATCCTATAAATAGGGTGATTAGGGTTATGGTTGATATATAACAAGCATTTGCAAAATACTCAAGTTTTAAAAAGGCTTTCAAAAGAGTTTGGTTCTTTGTTTTTGTGCTGAAAAATCTCTCTCATCTCTGAAGTTTTAGTTTCAAAACTCTCTCAAATTTTTTCTTTTTCCACTTACAATACTTGAGCTTCATCCTACACATTGTTCTACAGGGTTCTTGTAAGGGAAAGAGGATTTTTCAAAAGAGAGTTTGTGATCTTTTGATCACCAAGAGATACTTGTATTCAAGATTGTGGAGTTGGGTACTCCGATGTGATTGTAACTCTTTGTGAAGTTATAGTGGTTAGAAATCCTTCTGGGATGGCGGGGACGTAGAGCTGGGTGCTCGAACCTCGGAAAAATTCTCGGTGTTTGCGTTTGGTTTACTTGCTTCTTGCTTTAATTCCTTACTTTATATTCATTGCTTCTTATTCATAGCTTTATTTACTTGCTCTACATATTTTTTGCAACATTGTACTTGCTCTTCATTTTCATTGCTATATTCACTTGTTTCATATTCATATTGTCAATCAAATACTCATACAACAAGATGGCATTGTGCACCTCAAACTCTTATCTAGAGGATCACGAGGAAGGAGTTCAGAGCCCTTCACGGGTATTCGGTTTCTAGTCTTGTTTTGGGTGATTGTTGCATCATAAGTTTTTATTTGTGCATTGATTAGTATTATCACCTATTCATCCCCCCCTCTAGGTGATGTCACCTAGGTCTAGGTATCCTAGGGTTGACCTTTCCCTCTCCCAGTAGCAGCAGAATATGCTTCCAAGTGGTGGGCTCCTTCTTTGACTTTAAAATCCTCAAATAAATAGGATTTTTGGGTTTCTTTTTCATTCTATACCATGGACCTAGAAACATACAAGAGAGGTATCATTAACAAAATTTAATATTAAATAAATGTAAAGATATGGTATGAAATATGCAATGTTTAGAGATTAATCATTCATCGAAGAAGGTTCGTGATGCATCCTTGCAAGACCTTTCTAGTGTTTTTACATTCATGCCTAGATTCGATGATAAACTGCGACTAGAGTTTTGATTATGATAAATAAAAGTGAAACTCTATGAGAAATCTTGACTTACTCGATATATTCTCTGTGAAGTTTGTACTTCATATCTAGAGACGAAGATCAGCTAAAAACCAGAGTCTTGATGAATAAAAGGTGATGCTCCACGAGGAATGTCGATCTACCTGATAAATTCTCCACGAAGTTTAGATTTAACTCTTTAATCCCCAGTGAGATTTTAGAGGTCACTAGTGGAATACAAAAATATTCACTTCATGTGACACGATCCTAAGCCCTTAATGGCCAAAGATAGAAGAAAAAGTTGGCTTTTAAGTCCAACGCAAAGTCCTTGACAATTCATCATGCTGAAGAGAAAGGCTAGCCCAACTCGAATGGTAGTTGGTAAAGGCACACCAAATTTGTTGATAACTGAGGATTTGCTAAAAATCCTAAGAGATTTGATCCTATTTGATTCCTCCAGAATCCTCTACTAATTCTGTCCACGAAATGGTAGAACCACAAAGCAAAAAGGCATATTAAAGTTTTCACTCTGACTTTTCTTTCATTTTAGGAGTGTTATTCTCCTATTCCCCAACAGGATTGATTTGATTTCCAAAACAAATTTTGGGAACACTATCTCCTATTCTCTGGCGGAATTCTTTAGCAGTATTCTTATATTTTACAAAGAATGGTCAATTCCACCAAAGTTTCTTGCCAATTCTCGTCTACGAAATGGTAGGACCATATTAAACTGTAATTATTTTTCCAGTAAAATGAGCTACAGATCAAGACTGTCATGTTAGCATTAAACCTCTGGTAGTAAAACCTTTTGAATATCGCTGGCAGATCTTACTAATATCCCTAATGGATCAAACTCTACTTGCCATCCTCTTCCATAGGATGACAGGTCCACTCAAATTGCTGTTATGATCAAACACCTCTAACAGTAAATGAATCCTTGTCAAGTTAACTACACACCTTTGACAAGTTACTTTTACAAATCCCCAAACAGAGAAGTTGTCACGATCACTTCGGACAAAATCTCCTTTCCCCAACAAAGAATTTGGTTGTTAAGTTAATGATTACCTCTGACAACTTTTCAGAAATAATTATCTCCTTGTCAATTTCTTTAGAGTTTTTTGAGTCATGTTAATGATTACCTCTGACATATAATCTCTTATGGAACTCATTTTCTAACTCCTCAATGAGTTTCTAGCATTCTCCCCTCGAAGTCTATTATTACCCTTCTCAGTCCCCAGTGGACTTTTCGGTTGTCATGTTAATATTATACCTCTAATAATTTCTTTCCAAATGATTCCCCAAGGAAACATCATTGCTCCCACGGAATTTAAAAAATCAAACCGCATTCCCTAATGCAATAACCCTTTCTACCGTCATGTCAAACACTATCACCTCTGAATGGTAAAAATTTTAAATTTGGTGGTTTCTAAATCGGTTATGTGCATATTACCTATGAACTGATAAATAGCCAAGTCTTACCTTCCAGTCCAGTAGGGACTACTCCTTTATCGTTATGTCTAGTTCGCCACCTCTGAATGGCAGGGCTCTGAGTCTGGTAACTCCCAATCAGTTATGTTCATATTAACTCTGAATTGACGGATGCCTAGATCTTTCCCTTTTATGGTACTCAAATTGTCCTGTCCAGTTTAACACCTCTGAACAAACGAATTCATAACCTAGTTCTCCTTTTCCCAGTCAGAGTTGGGAGTTCTTGCAGTCAAGTTAATATGACTACCTCTGAACAGCGAATTGCGAGTTGTCTCTTAGTTGGTCATGTCTAAATTATCTCTGAACTGACGGGTGCCCAGATCCAATTCACCTTTGCAGACCCTAGTGGGCTAGCTGCAAAGTTAATATGACACCTCTGGTAGTGGATTCAAAATTTAGTGTGTCTTAGTTTATCATGTCCAATTAACCACCTCTGAATAGACGGGTCCCTAAAATCGGGTTCACCTTCATTTTGTTATCATGTCTAGTTCATCACCTCTGAATGACAAAATTCTGAGCTTAGTGGTTTCTCAATCGGTCATGCCCAGTTCATCACCCCTGAACAGACAGATAGCCAAATCTTCCCTTTTTTGTTTACTATTATGTCCAGTTAATCACCTCTAAATAGTAAATACTCTGCATCATTTATGTCCAGTCTGTCACCTCTGAATTGAGATTACTCAATTTTATCTTTTTTTGTCATTATGTCCAATCTATCACCTCTAAAATATAAAATCTCATGTCTAATGATTCTTAATCAGTTATGTCCAGTTTGTCACCTTTGAACGACGGATCACCAGACTTAACTTTTTTAGATTAATTGATTCCTAAAGGATTCCTAAATCTACGTTCTTTTAATTCCCAGTGGATTCTTATATTTGATTGATTTTATCATGTTTTTAACCTCTGAATAATTTCAGTCACATTTGTAATTTCTTCAAAAATTCAACTTAGTGAATTAGCACATCTTTTTAGTTCTTTTAAAAGAACTTACATACTAAGTTCTCCTCTATGGGAGATTTATATTACCTATGGGTAATTACTTACACAAACAAATACAGAAGAAGACATGAAGAAGAGAAAATGAGTCTAAGGCAAATATTTTATTAATTCAAAAAGGACAGATACATTGATGATACATCAAGATTATTTTTCATACAATTTAATCTTTAAAAGCTGGCGACTTGTTGCTCTAAATTCAGAACAGTAAATCTACTTCCACTCCTCAAAATAATGGCATTACTCATGCGATGGGTCACTCTGATTCCACAGGACCAACTGGACACGAAAGGCGTCCCTCACGCGACGCCATAATCCTTCGCTTAATGGAAGATTTTGCCACCAGAAATCATCCAATAAGCATGGTTTCTTTGTCGCTGTCACTCCTTTGAACAAGATTGGTGAAGAGAGGATCCGAGACCTTACTGGTGACATCCTCTTTCCTGTGATCTTCAAATATCAACAAAGACGAGATATTGGCGGGAGCGCTGACATAGTTCTCCATATATGCTGAGCTCAATAGCACAAGTTTGCAACTAAGTGGGCCATCTTGAATAAGCGACTATCAGCCGATGCCTGGTGTGAATGAATGTTGGTCCCCTCCTGAAATTAGTGTCGTCCACTCAAGTATGTTCCTCCTACTGATAAGTAAATCTTGGACTTGAAAATAGCGATTCATACTCTCGTCCAGCTTTGTCGCCAAGTCAAAGAGATTGCTTAATGGATTGGAAATACAATACACTGCAAAATAAGGAAAATAAATGTGTTAGCACTGAGTAAAAAGAAAAGTGCTAAGTCATAGTTTCGCTTTCTGAGTAAAACTGATCCAGAGCTAGCTTCATTCTGCATCGCTCTGAGGTTAAGCTTCGCAGTACGCAGAGCAATACTAAAAGTATCAAAAGGTTAGCTTTACTTGGGGAGCACGAGAGGGATTTATGTCTTGAAAAAAGGTCAAGACATAGCCTCGCCTATACATCAAGGCTAGCCTCGCCTCAGAAGGCCAAGGTATAGCTCGTCTATACGGCAAGGCTAGCCTCGCCTCAGAAGGCCAAGGCATAGCCTCGCCTATACAACAAGGCTAGCCTCGCCTACCTGGAAAACATCCTCGCCTAATCCGGCAAGTTTAGCGTCTCCAGGAAGCTCGAAAGAACTAAGACCCTTGGTTTTAATTTCACCAAAGGCAAAGATCAAGGGTATTCAATCCCTAAAATAGTTAATAAAGCTAATATTTAGGGAGATAAACTCCTTGAAATCACCAATTAATTGGTGGAGTCTCTGAATAGTCGAGGCTCACCGACTATGGATCAGGTAACGACCACAGTGAAGGCTTCTGCCACCTTAGGGGTCTCACCGCTTTTGCCTGGATGGTGTGAAGATACCATGGATCTCGATTTGAAGAGATAAAGAGGGTGAAGGCCCTAGCATTTTCAAACCCAGAAAAGAGGGAAGAGATGCCCTATTGCAGCCTCACTAAAGAAAAAGAAAGTAACTTCTTTAGAAAAGGGCTACAAATATCCAATTTATAGGCCCCATGGCCTAACTTCGGTGCTGCCGCTTTAAAGTTTGAAGCGCGTGCGAGGCAAAAGCACTTGAGTGTTTAGTAATCTCTCTCGTAAATACATGCGAGGCTGTTTAGCCTCGGGGAAGGGAGTAATCTCCCTTGTAATACATGCAAAGCCGTTAAGCCTTAGGAATAGGAGTACTCTCCCTCATAGTGCATGCAAGGCTAGCACTAAAGTGGCACTAAAAAAAAATCAACTTCGCTTTGAAGCAAGGTTATATGAAAAAAAAAACCCGAAGGCGAGGCTACCCCAAAGGCGAGCCTATTCTAGCCCGAAGGCGAGGTTACCCCAGAGGCGAGCCTATTCTAGCCCGAAGGCAAGGCTATCCCAGAGGCGAGCCTATTTGAGCCCGAAGGCGAGACTGCTTCAGAGGGAGCCTATTTGAGCCCGAAAGTGAGGTTACCCCATAGGCAAGCCTAGTTGAGCCCACAGGTAGCCTAGTTGAGCCCAAAGGCAAAGCTGAGTTCAACCTCAAGGTGAAGCTCAAATTCATATATCCGTGATCTTTTCTTCAACAATCGAAGCAATTCAAAGTATTTTAAAATCTAAACCATCCCATTGCAGATATACGAAAACTTTAAAGGGGGGTTTTATTGACACTCAAAAATACAAACTTCCAGAAAGCTTTTCAATCAGTCTGAACGATGTCTAGCTTGTTGATATTTACAAAAGATAAGTCGCAGACAAGCTGACAATCAGATTCTACTCTCCCCAAGGAACAAAGCAGAACTTGAACCATGCTGATCCAGTGAAGCAGACTGCTGATTGGTCGCTAATGTTGCATATTTAATATCATATGTCCATACTTATTATAGAATAAAAGCCTGCATTGTCCTAATTAATTGTCTAATTTATTTGCAGGCCCAATCTTTAAGGAGATGAAGAGAAATGAGCCCAAAGCCCACCAAAATTCTGAATTAAATCAGAATTAATTCGCACTCAGTAAATCAGGGCAAAATCAAGAGGTTGAAAACCGGTTGAGAAGAATCCTCTCAGAATCGATCGGTTAAAGCCAAGAATCCAAGGCCATTTCGTCAGAATCCTGAACTCAAACGAAGAAATCAACTAAGGATAAATGCAGAAGAAACTCCCAGAGAGACCCACCAACAGGGTGTGGCCATCTGGCCACACCCTGGCCGCGTTTCCGCGGCATTGTTGGGGAGTTAGGGGGAGCGTTTGCTCTCCCGATCTCCCCGGGATCCTGATGGTTAGGGTTTTGCCTATAAAATGCCATTCTTTGTGCTGAAAATGGACGACAATGCAGAGTTAGGATTTAGACTAGTTTTCATTTCTTAGTTTAGGTTTTTTGTTTTTCTTGTTCATGTAATTTTAGTTTTTACTTATGTAATTCAGAGGAGATCGACTTTCATCGAAGAACAAGAATGAAGCTTGAGCTAAAAGTGACAATGGTGTAAGGTTTATTTTTTTCTTTGATCGTTATAAAATCGAATCGATGTTCTTTCTTCATATGTACTTCTTTTTAGTTTTCTTCTTCTTCTTCTTTTCTACTTCACTTTTCTTTTTGGTACAACTGTCTTCCAAGTGAGTCTAAAGCATCGAAAGAGCCTTGCTTTTGCGAGTGCCACCGATAGCTCATGACGATGGAATTGTGAGTCTCTCTGTATCATTTCATGCTTGAGTATCTTGATGATGTAATGTGGAAGAGACCTAAAATCGACTCTTATGGGCTATGCGCGATTGCCTCCAATTCAAGGTAACATCGTCGCAAAGACTCAAGGTAAGCTTTTGGTAAAAGAAGGTGAGTAATTATTTGTATTTCTTTTCTTTTATTTCTGTAAATTAAATCACCAACACCATATCCTCAAAATCGCTTTCTTTCCCAACTCATTTGTACATAATCGCTTTCATCGTTTTCTGATTTTTCTCCACTTTCTATTCTACCACTTTCTTCTTAACTTTAACCATTACTCTTTTTCATTTTCTTAACTTTAACCAAAGAAGAATCTTCGTTTTATCTTCAATAAGATTTCAATAAAGAAACGTAAACGCTTCTATCGCAAAACCCTCCCTGTGGATCACGACCCTCATAGCCACTTGCTATAGCGGTAAGAATTGAGCACTTGCACATTTTTATTATAAGTTCTAAAATTTCGTATTTTGTGTGCAGGTTTAACCTCAATCAAATTTTGGCGCCGTTGCCGGGGAGGGTTAAGGGCAAGCAAAGCAGAAATTTAAGGTTGCAGTAACATATAAGTGGCCTTGGGCCTCTGCTCTAGAAAGCAGAGACCAAGTGCCCTCTGTTTGCCGCGGATCCGCGGCCAAAGCCGCGAAAATGCGGCAAAAAGGAGTGGACTACTAACGTTCTTTTTGCAAGGCTGCTTGCTTTGCAAATTCTAGTTTTCTGTAACTTTACTTTTTCTTATTTGCCATCACATAAGCCTGCTAATAATCAACGGTAAAACGTTTGTTGAAAAGCAAAAAATTGATTAGACGTTTGCATTTTTAGGCACGTGTCTTTTCAATTCATTTATTTTTACTGTTGAAGAGTGCTGGAGCAATGTACGATCGCATTGCATGTAGAATAGGACTCATTTCTTGGTTGATTTTCATTGCTTTGAGTGAATCTTATTTACATATCTTGTACACTTGCATAAAATGATCTTAAGGGCACCAACCCATTAACAAGATAAGGTGGGAATTTAATCACCCTTCCTTAGCCTAAAATCAGATTCCAAGCACTCACTAACCCAAGCCTAACTAAAAATGAATAGACGTTGGCCCTAGGGACATCTCGGACTTTAGGAGATTATCCTAAGGGGAAAAGGTGTTGGAATTTGACTCTTGCCAAATCAGTATCTAGGAAAGGGATTAAGGGCCGAAAGCCCAAAGGTTGGTGGTTATTTAATTAAGGAACGTCTTTGACGGAAAACCTCCCACCAACCTTGCCCTGACCTGGCTGATTAGCTTGTGGTCAAGGTCTGCATTGAACCTCCCGTAGATAGTCTAATCAGTTAGGAGTCGTCTAGGTCATAGGTCTACCCTAACTTAGTTAGAATTTTTCCTTTTATTTGTTTGCTAATTTGTTTGTTTTTCTTTGTCTGTATTCTATTGTGTGATATGGCTTATAATAATAATTTTTTCAACTTTAATAATAATCCATATTACACATCAAATTCCTTTTCGGATATTACCAACCTGGCATATCATAACTTTAACCAACCAAGTGTGCCGGATTGGTCTTATCCGAATGAATATAACCCATGCCCCCCATCGTATGACTATAATTTCCAAAATGATTTCAACTCTTCACGGAGTCAGTGGGGATTCACTTCCCCCGAGCATAATTATCAACCAACTTGTCCTCCTTCTCCACCTAGTCCACAATATTTTCAAGATTCATACTCAGTTCCACCCGTCCAAAATAGGAAACCATCAATTTTGGAAATGAGTATGCGTGAGTCCAAACACAAATCCCAAAATCTGATGGACTCACAATTTCACTACCACTTCCAAAACAATTCTTCATCTTTTCATCAAAACAATGAACCTATCAACTATGAAAAGATGCTTGAAGCCATGACTCAGGCTCAAAACACTCGTAATCGTGACATAGATATGATGGTCGAATCTCTAAATTCTCACCGTTGGACCAATTCTGATGTCACTAACCATTCTGTTAGAGCCGAAGAGTCCTGTAGTTTTGAAATCAAGATTCCATTTCAGAACAACCATTTGAACTTGCCCAAAATCCAAATTTTGAAAAAGATATTGACAGTTTAGCAAGTTATCCTTTTCCTGAAATAGAACTTGAAAATGAATATAATCTAGAACCCCAACTGAGTGATTCAATTCTACTTTCTGATTCGATTATGACTCCGGTATCTTCACCTGATTTCGATCTTTTCCCCGAGTCAACGTTGGATCCTATGCCTATTCATCATGAAATTGAATCCCCCATCTTTGAGGATCATATTGAACTTGACCAATTATACAATTTTGAAAATCCTATTGACAAATTGGTAGGTTCTCAATTTTTTGATATTGAACTCAATGAGATATGTGACCTAGACTCTCAAATCTGTGATCCAGTTCAACTTTCTGAATCAATATTGACTCCTGTTTTGTTACCAAACTTGAGTAATATTTTAGAGTCAGTTTTGATTCCTCCACCTATCATTCCTGAACTGGAATCACCCATATTAGGTCACATCCTATTGTTAGAAAATACACGTGGACTTGAGTTTCAACTTCTTGACTTGGACCCGCTTCTTGAACCAATTTTGACTCCTGAACCTTTACTTGACTTAAGTCACCTTCCTGAGTCGGTATTAGTTCCTGTCCTTCCTGAGTCCAAGTCAACCGTTCTATTATTTCATACTCCATTCTGGGACGAGGTGGTTGACAAATTTGACTCCGAAATTAGTTATGGAATATGGAAATTAGATGGGGTTAAATATTTAATAAAGATCCTTTATGGATACATCTTTTTAATGGGTTATATTAGAGAAATTGTTGGTGGGTTCCTCCGAACCCAAAGAAAAGTCGATTGGGCCGCATTTCGTGGACCAATCAGACCACCACCGGAACCACCACCATAAGGTAACATTTTCCTTCCCGTTCGTCTTTTTCATGCATCTATGCATTAATTCATACATTGAGGACAATGCATGAGATAGGTGTGGGGGAGGGTCTAACATAACTTTTCTTTTTGTTTAAAAAAAATTAACATTTTTCTTTACTTTTAAAAAAACTTTTTGAAAATGGAAACAATACTTTGACATATTTTTTTGTAAGAAATTAAGTTAATTTTAAGGAATAGGAAAATCCAAATTAGATTTCTTATACTTGGTCAAAATAAGATTATTTGTTTGATTTTTAGGGTTAGGAAGAAAATTTGTCAAAGTAATTTAGTCTTGATCTTTACCTTGATGAAATATGCACACTTCATACACTTACACACTTAGGGTTCAAAAACAAAGATTCTTATGCCTGATAAAAAGAAAAAAAAATATAAAAGATAAACAAATCCAATTATTGATTAGCTAGGTGCTTTGGCCTAAGCAAGCCTTAGTATTTATGCGAAAGATGATTAGATAAGTTTGAAAAGAAAAAATATATATATATCCTCTGATTAAGCTGGGTATTTGTGCCTAATAAAGCATAAGTATTCACGCCTAAAAGAGGTTCATATAATAAAATCTTTAGTTTCGTGGCCTTGTCTGCTCGAGTCCTTAAGTTCTAGGGGTGTCTTCTCACCCGGTGCCCTAACACCGTTTGGTTGGGAGTCATCGATTAAAGGCTCGTTACATGAGCAGATTAGAAAGCCTAATAGAACTAAGGAATAATACCACAAAAAAAGTATATATATATATATATATATATATTATATATATATATATATATATATATATATATATATATATATATATATATATATATAAAGAAGGCATAAGAGTTAGAGTTAATGAACCCTTAGTCAAAATTTTCACAGTTACAAGGTGCATATGACTTAGGTAAAGTAATAGACTAGATGAGAAGTACAATTTGACTCCTTACTTTGATTGATAACAAATTTTTGAATAGAGACTAAGTTTAGGAATGAAAAATTCAGTTTTCTTATAACTTATAGATTGCTTAAATCTTACAATTATATTTCAAATATTTTTCCCTTTCAAAATGCTTTTCGAAAATACTAACTCTTTATTTCCCTTTCTTTATGGATTTTGTGGGTGTAATCCGCTGAAAACCCTCACGAGACAAAACTCGTCCTCTAGGGGAAACCTAGAGGTTTAACGGCTTGTTGCACATGCTCAGTGCAATCGCGTAACCTGCGAAAGTGGTCTAATAATCCTTAGTATAGTTTAGTTGTTTTGCTCGAGGACGAGCAAAAGATAGGTATGGGGGTGTGATTGGTCGCTAATGTTGCATATTTAATATCATATGTCCATACTTATTATAGAATAAAAGCCTGCATTGTCCTAATTAATTGTCTAATTTATTTGCAGGCCCAATCTTTAAGGAGATGAAGAGAAATGAGCCAAAGCCCACCAAAATTCTGAATTAAATCAGAATTAATTCGCACTCAGTAAATCAGGGCAAAATCAAGAGGTTGAAAACCAGTTGAGAAGAATCCTCTCAGAATCGATCGGTTAAAGCCAATAATCCAAGGCCATTTCGTCAGAATCCTGAACTCAAACGAAGAAATCAACTAAGGATAAATGCAGAAGAAACTCCCAGAGAGACCCACCAACAGGGTATGGCCATCTTGCCAACCCCTGGCCGCGGAAACGCGGCCCACGCCGCGTTTCCGCGGCATTATTGGGGAGTTAGGGGGAGCGTTTGCTCCCCCGATCTCCCCGGGATCCTGATGGTTAGGGTTTTGCCTATAAAATGCCATTCTTTGTGCTGAAAATGGACGACAATGCAGAGTTAGGATTTAGACTAGTTTTTCATTTCTTAGTTTAGGTTTTTATTTTTCTTGTTCATGTAATTTTAGTTTTTACTTATGTAATTCAGAGGAGATCGACTTTCATCGAAGAACAAGAAT
Source organism: Agave tequilana (assembly GCA_038442645.1). NCBI lineage: Eukaryota > Viridiplantae > Streptophyta > Magnoliopsida > Asparagales > Asparagaceae > Agave > Agave tequilana. Next base: position 94,569 of record JAVJIF010003407.1, on the reverse strand, counting down.
GAAGCTTGAGCTAAAAGTGACAATGGTGTAAGGTTTATTTCTTTTCTTTGATCGTTATGAAATCGAATCGATGTTCTTTCTTCGTATGTACTTCTTTTTAGTCTTCTTCTTCTTCTTTTCTACTTCACTTTTCTTTTCGGTACAACTGTCTTCCAAGTGAGTCTAAAGCATCGAAAGAGCCTTGCTTTTGCTAGTGCCACCGATAGCTCATGACGATGGACTTGTGAGTCTCTCTGTATCATTTCATGCTTGAGTATCTTGATGATGTAATGTGAAAGAGACCAAAAATTGACTCTTATGGGCTATGCGCTGATTGTCTCCAATTCAAGGTAACATCGTCGCAAAGACTCAAGGTAAGCTTTTACTGAAAAGAAGGTAAGTATTTACTTTTATTTCTTTCCTTTTATTTCTGTAAATTAAATCACCAACCTACCTCTTCTAATCTTTCTTTCCCAACTCATTTGTACATAATCGCTTTCATCGTTTTCTAATTTTTCTCCACTTTCCATTCTACCACTTTCTTCTTAACTTTAACTATTAACTTTTTTTCATTTTCTTAACTTTAACCAAAGAAGAATCTTCGTTTTATCTTCATTAAGATTTCAATAAATAAATGTAAACGCTTCCATCGCAAAACCCTCCCTATGGATCACGACCCGCATAGCCACTTGCTATAGCGGTAAGAATTGAGCACTTGCACATCTTCATTCTTAAATCTGAAATTCTGTATTTTGTGTGCAGGTTTTGCCTCAATCAAATTTTGGCGCCGTTGCCGGGATCGAACCCGGGTCACCCGCGTCACAGGCGGGAATACTCACCACTATACTAACCATCAGGATCCCGGGGAGGTCGGGGGAGCAAACGCTCCCCCTAACTCCCCAACAATGCCGCGAAAACGCGGCTTGGGCCGCGTTTCCGCGGCCAGGGTGTGGCCATCTGGCCACACCCTGTTGGTGGGTCTCTCTGGGAGTTCTTCTGCATTTATCCTTAGTTGATTTCTTCGTTTGAGTTCAGGATTCTGACGAAATGGCCTTGGATTCTTGGCTTTAACCGATCGATTGTGAGAGGATTCTTCTCAACCGGTTTTCAACCTCTTGATTTTGCCCTGATTTACTGAGTGCGAATTAATTCTGATTTAATTCAGAATTTTGGTGGGCTTTGGGCTCATTTCTCTTCATCTCCTTAAAGATTGGCCCGCAAATAAATTAGACAATTAATTAGGACAATGCAGGCTTTTATTCTATAATAAGTATGGACATATGATATTAAATATGCAACATTAGCGACCAATCAACTGCAGGTCAGGTACTTCTTTTGAAGAAGTTTAAGCAGGTCTATGAGATTAAGTTAGCTTAATACTTAACTTCGCATAAGCCCAAAGGGACAGCTTCTCATGAAACTTTATAGCCTTGCCAAAAGGTTAAGTTTATAGTTTTGCATGAAGCTTTATAGTAGGCTAACTCCTAACCTCGCCTGAGGCTAATATAAGCCTCGTTTGAGCCAATCATAGCTTCGGTTAAAGGTTTTTCATAGCTTCACCTGAGGAGCTGTGCTAGCCTTACGCGAAGCTAATCCCAGCTTCACCTGAAGCCAACTTTGTTGAAAGCTACTTATAGCTTTGCTTGAAGTTTTCTTGTAGCTTCGCCTGAGAAGCTGTAGCCTCACGCGAAGCTAAATCCCAGCTTTGCTTGAAGCTTCCCGCACCCCTATGAGAAGGCTTGCCAGGTCAATGCTTAACCTAAACTTTAGTGGGTTAACCTTACTACATTAATAGGGTTAATGCCACTTTCAGTGAGTTATACCCACCCACTTTGCCCAACGTTAAGTGGAGAAGGCCAGATCAAAAGGCTAGTTTTAGGCTTGTCAACCTGTCTAGCCTCGTGTAAGGCTTGTACTTAGTTTTGTACGAGGCGTTATAGCCTCGCGCGAAGGTCAACAAAGCCTCTAGCGCGAGGCTAACTGATTGTTATCAGTCTTTGCTGAATTCTAGAGGAGTTACACCCCTCAAGAGTCTATAAATAGCTCACTCTTGGAAAGAGCTCAGGGCCAAGAGGCCAGCGAATAAATGACCTGACAAGTTGAAGATCAAGAGGCTAAGTTGATTCGCAAGCTAGAGATCAAAGGACTTTCCTTGCTTCCAAGAAATTTAGAGAATTACTTCTCTAAACTCAGGGTGTCCATACCCTAAGATCTTTCTCTCTCAAGGAATCTCCAAAGTCAGGCGAGAAGGAATTCCTTAAAGACTCCATTGATCGCATCGTCAACGGAATAAAGTGGTCGTGCGCTGATCAGACTTCCACCGACACGCTTTCTTAGAATCTCAGAAGAGATACTTGTAATTTTTCTTTTCTAATTACTTGTAATTTTCTCTTCACTTTTTTTTTGTAAGTTTTCCCAATTAATTTCAATAGAAAATACTTCTGAATTGGATAGACAATGAAAAGTATACCGTTATATGAACGGTGATATAGCGTTTTTACCACTGTATTATAGTAGAACTGAGTAGATTTTTCATGGAACATAAATTGCTTCCCTGGGTATCGAGCAATATGCCATGCAAGGCATAGTCGATGATCAGGAATCGCCAGCCTTGGTTCAAAGTTTGTCGAGGTTGTATGAATTTTGCTAACCTTTAAATTGTACTTCAGACAAAAGAGATAATGAAGGCCATCGTAAGATGGTAAGTGGTATCAGCAGGTAAAGTCAATATAGCCGTGAGCCTAACTAAAGTATTTGCCTTGTATTTTGAAGGCGAGATACATGACTGATATAGAAGCCATCAAATGAGTCGGCCAACTTAATGGCTGCATGGTGATAAGATACTAGGTCTTCATCTCAAACCTCGTACACCCCCTTGACTTGGTTGATGATCAATCTGGAGTCACCATAAGCTTCAGGTACCATACCCTCATTTGTTGAGCGAACTGAAGGCCAATAAGCAAGGCATTATACTCGACTACATTGTTAGAGCAAGGTTCTGTCAGTGAGAATGCACGAGGAAGGACGTGATTCTTAGGTAAGACAAATATCACCCCACTTCGGCGATAATCTTGCCCTTTGAGCCTGTTCTTAATGCACCATCAAAGAACATTTGCCATACACTATCGCTTGAAGTCATTTTGGCTTCGATGACTTCATCCGAGATAGCTTCATGTAGCTTTGAAGTCTCTGAAATTGGATGAGCTGCTAAGAAATCTGAGATGTCTTAGTTTTTGATGGCCTTTAAGGGTACGAAGGTTATATCACATAGGAACAATAAAATGGCCTAATCAGCCATTTGGAGCTCAGAGAACTTGGCTTTGTAATAAGAATCTATAGAGGATTGATTCTTGAAATGACATAAATAGTTTGCCCGACCAAGTAATGTCCTGTCTTCTGGATGGCGAAGACGAGAGCAAGGCATTCCTTTTCGACTGGGTTGTAGCGACTTTCAGCCCCAATCAAGGTTCTGCTGAGATGCTAGGTGGCTTTCTTGGCACCTTCATCATTCTTCTGTGCGAGCAGAGCACCAAAAAAATGGTTCATGGCACTTACATAGAGTAAAAATGATTTTTCTGAAATAGAAGATGCCAGGACCGGAGACTTAGTGAGGTATTCTTTGATATCCTTAAAAGTTTTTTGACAAGTGTCATCCCAGACAAAAGATATGCCCTTCTTCATTAGCCGTGTAAATGGTTGATAATGACCCGACATATTTACGATGAATCTACGGACGTACGCCAATTGCCTTGTAAACCCCCAAGTTCTTTGAGATTCTTTGGAGGCTACATATCTTGGATGACTTTGATCTTGTCGGGCTCAAGATGAATTCCTTTGGATGTGACAATGAATTCAAGAAACTTGTTACTTGAAACTCCCAAGAAAGACTTTGTCAGATATATTTTTAGCTAGTGAGCCTGAGGTCGAACATCGTCCTCAAGTCATGGAGATAATTATTCTTGTCATGACTTTTGATTGCAATATCTTGACATAGCATGCCACTGTCTTTCATAGGTGATCACGAAAGATTGTGATCATTGTGCGTTGGTAGGTTGCATCTGTGTTCTTTAAACCGAACGACATTACCATATAGCAAAATATACCCAACAGTGTTCGGAATGACATATGCTTTTCATCATCCGGATATATATTGATTTGATTATACCCTGAAAAGCCATCCATAAAAGAAATCATTTTGAAACCACATGTGTTGTAAATCATGACATCAGTGATAAGTAATAGAAATTCGTCTTTAGGATAGGCTATATTAAGATCGCGAAAGCCGATACAAACTCGGATCTTTTCATTCTTTTTAAGAATGGGCACAATATTAGTGACCTAGTCTGGGTGATGCTCCTTTCGAATGAAGCCACATTCGATGAGTTTTTGAACTTCAGCTTCATTGCCTCTATGATATCAGGTCAGAACCGTTGCTGCTGCTGTTTGACCAGCTTAGAATCCTGTTTGATATTGAGATGATGCATGGCCACCTGAGTATCAGACCAGACATGTCTTCATAGCTCCAAGAAAGACTCTATATATTCTTTGATAAGAGATATAAGGTCTTGATTCTCTGTCGACTATAAACTTTCGCTTATAGAGGTGAGCTCCGGGTGTATTTAATTACCCACATCGATTTGAATTACTTTATCCTCAGTAGGAGCATCACATTGCTCAAAACGCTTCTCCCATTGAAGATTAAGTTGTTGAGGCCCATAGATCAGTGTCAAATGGCTCAACGTCCTCTCCTCGTTCCACTTCACTGGTTGATGTCATGTTCGCGAAGAGTTTATTGAAGGCAACCCCACACTTATGTCAGATTCCCAATTCAGTTAGTCTGAAGAATGTGATGGTAAAGACTTTTCAGATTCTGAATCAGATTAAATGGATGGGGTAACGTGCCCCAACCGCTTCGAGTATGATCGTAGTAGTTGGCAGGCTTTTTTGGGTACGAAAGGTTGAGAGGGATGCGACGTCCCTTTTTGAAATTTAAGCCTTCACCATGACGTAAGTCGTATCCCATTTCTTTCATCATACGGTGTACTGACAGTGCATAGTGAAAGAATTATGGGGGCTCCAAGTCTTCATCCGAATTGTTGGATATAGTATTCCAATATTGGACTTTGCCAAATATGAATGGCAATTAATCATTCTTAGAAGGTGAAACTATAAACACAGATCCATCATTCTCCTCTATATGCATGTATCCTATTGACATTGGCAGAGGATTCATATCAATAGGATTATTGACATCATCACAACACAAAGAATTATCGAAAGTGACATTTTCATTAATGACCCATCCGTCACCATTGTTGATGGAATTATTACAATCAAAATCATTAAAATATGCTATAATTGGTTCTTCATCAAAAGAAATCGTTGGATCATTTCCTGATTCTGAGTCCACTTTATTGCCACCATTGATATCATCTGGCAATGGTTTTTTCACCACTTTACGATTCTCTTTATAAAGTAGAGAATCAGTGAAGTAGTTTTTCACTCTTTCGAATGATTGTGTTTCGGTGAACACCGTCCTGACCATCGTCTTGTCATCCACATATTTAAAGCATTGATGGAGTGTGAAAGTTACAATCTAGTTGGTATAGATCTAAAGTAGTCTGAGCAAAAAACTGTAAGACATGTCGGCGTCAATAACATAATATGTCACTTCTGATTTTAAGTCTCCAATTTGGCACTGGATAACGAATCTTACCCTGAAGGTGACTACTCCCAACATTGAAGCCATATATAGTCGTAGTTGTAGTTGCCTACTCAGTGAGATGTCGAGAAAATAAAGAAGTCTTTTGGGGATGATGTTTAAAGCAGACCCTGGGTCGACTTGTATTCTCTCGATGTGTGTGGACCCAATGTACCTTGTATAGTACAAGGGTCTATAATGTCAGTTTTCCTTGAGGAACATGTCCTCAGGAGTAAAGGTGATGCATGGTACTTACTATTGTACCATACGACATTCGGGACATGAAGCTCCATCATCTTCTATAGGAATTGAATGCACTTGTGTCAGAAATGATTCTGAATCAGCAAGCGCATCTCTAAGTGCCTCTCTCATTTTCTTCGAGAGGTGAAGTAGCTCGTGCAGGGTAATATGAGTCGGAATATTAGTCAATTGTGCCAATATAGCAAAGAGGAGAGGAGCGTTGAGTCCTCGGGAAGGATTCTTTTTTAAGGATTCATCAAACCAAATCTCTTTCTGCTTCTCTTTATCCATAGGCATTAGGGCTTGGACAGGGGAATCGGTTCCAGACGTCATTGGCTGTTGTGTCCCATTGGGTATCGAGTCGTACTGTTGCAAGTACTGTTTGCCAGAACATGTGCCCACCGGCTGCGAGATAGTGGGCTGTATCGTTAAGGCAAGCTTCTCTTCTTCTGAGTCACTGAGAGAGGCTATAGTCACAGAGTCATCATCCGTTGCAAGAGAGATGACAATATATGACTTGCCTTTGAGCTTGGGCTTGCCAGTTTCCCATTGCTCATCTTTAATGATATTTGGATGGACCCATATGATCTCTCCAGATTCTGTCATCATTCGAACGAGGCCCTTAGTTTTCTACTTTTCAGCTATTGGATTGATGACGTCTAATCTGGCTTTAAGGACTGGGATCAATCTATCTTGGACAGTCATCTTCAGGAAGGTCCCAAAATTAAGAGTTACCATATTAGCAATGACTTTCTTTTATTCTGACTTGAGAGTCAGAACTCCAGTATCCCCCAATGCTTAGATCTTGTCCTTGGGGACAAAGCATCTGTTGATAGGGTTACGCACCATCCTATGAAAGAGGCAGTAGTTGGGATTATTTGTGCGCCCCACTTTATTAGGATGCTGAACTTCGGGTAACTTGAGTTTATTACTCTTATAAAGTAAGTGAAAGATTGTCACCACATGCTCATCTTTGAAGGAGTACACTTTTGACAGGAATTTGAACTCTTGATTATTGTTGGCGCCACTCGTTGAGCTGCCTATGATAGCTCAACGACCATGATTTTCATCCCCTATGATTGAGAGGTTAGGCTGCATCACGTCCCTTGGTGTTGACCCCCTTGTTCTTGGGCACTGTGGGCTCAAACTTTTAGCCAATTTCTAACTTGCTCCACAAGCTCCTTTCATGTATGAGCTTTGACAGCTCCCATACAAATTTTCACTCTGTCGAGGAAATTATGCCAGCATGTCTGGAGTAACATGGACAATGGCATACCAAAGGGGCACATAAGAGAAAGATTGTGGAACCTCTCAATGTATTCCCGCACAGATTCTCCTCCAATCTGGACCATCGAGAGGAGCTTGTCCATGGTCACTTCGGTATCATCCTCGTAGAATCGAGAGATGAACCAGGTTTTCAAGACCCAAGATTGATAGAGCCGCTAGGCAGGCTCCTAAGTCAATCAAAAGCTACCCCCTTAAGGGTGTCGATGAATACTCTAGCCATGATGCATCATTATCTATTACATCACTGGTTTGAGACCGAATGTAATAGATGAGCCAGTTGGTTAAACTCTTACCATCGTACGTGTGCAACGTAGGTGGCTTGAACTTCGATGGGTACGGTACTGAATCCCATTCCAACGGGTAAGAATGAGTCATCCCTACTTTCTTCAGTTCATCCCTCTGAGCTAGGGATGTGATCAAAGCTTGAAGCTTTTGATAACTTTGGCCTCGATTGAGGAGCTTTCTTTCGACTTCTCAGTCTTAGAATGTTCATCATTGTTGTTCTCCTTTTCATCACGATTGCTACCCGGCTGTGTCATCATTATTTCGGTTGGTCAAGAGTTGAGTCAACATACATTGTATGTTATCCAATGCTTCTTTCTGGACACTTGAAGTCTTCTCTTATGCCTGATTAGTCTCTAATTTTGCATAATTTTCATCACATTTTCATATTTATTTCATGTAAAATTCTGCTAATAAAACCTTGCTTGCTTGATCCTAAGTCCATGGTGTGCAAATGAAGAAAAAGACCTAAAATCACCATTTAATTGGTGATTAAAAGCCTACCAAGTAGCCATTGACTTTACATTGAAGATTTTGTCAGCCCAGGGCATCAAATCACAAATCCAGGAGGTTAGGTGGACAGAAGCCAGACTGGGCGACGCACTGCCCAAAACTAGGCGCGCGCCGCCCAGCTTGGGCTGCGTTTTCGTGGCCCTGGCCGCGTTTCCGCGGCCCTTTGGGCGCGCGCGCGCTTGCGTTTTGGGCCACGTGCTGTTCACGTGGCCCCCTTTGCCCTGGTGTCTATAAAACCCCCAGGGGTCTTCAGTTGGAGCAGATCCAGAATTAGAGCAAGTCGTGTAGTTTTATTTTTAGTTTGTTGTTGTTGTTCTTCTCCTAGTTCTAGCTTTAGCCATTAGAGTGAAAGAGAGAGAGTGTTTAAAGTGTTGTATTTGAAGGGTGACAAGATAATACAAGTACTACTTCTCTTCCTTCTTTCAATTTACATGTCTTTGCCATTTACTTTTACTTCTTTGTTGTAGTGTAACTTCTTTCTTCTTCACCTCTTTTCTTTTACTTTGTTTTAGTGTAACTTTCTCTCTTTAACTTTTCTTTTCTTTTGTTTTCTTGTAGTATAACTCCCTCTCTCCACTTCTTTTCCTTTGTTGTTTCTTTTACTTTTATAGCTAACTAACTTTTCATTAGCATGGATAACTAACTACTAACCCACTAATTTCTAACACTTGATTGATAACCCAAATGAGTCAATAGTGTCAAACAAGCCTTGTGCAAACAAGAGCTATGACATCTTAAGACGAGGGTTCTAACTCTAATTTACCTATAAGTATTTACTTTCTTATACTTCATGCTTAATGAGTTTTGATGATCTATGAGTTGTGTACTTTACTTGTTATTGTAAGTTAAAGACTTCTCCTTTTTAACTTTGCCGATACTAATAGTGCACTCGAGTCTTCCCTTATTCTCGCCTTCTATCGGATCTTGATAAGGGAATGTCTGAGTTTTTGCCGTGTAAAGCTAAGTTTTAGGATGAACTTTCACTCGATTTTCACGTGAATAGTTCCAATGCAAAAGGTTTGTGTTCGCCTATGATCAATCGTGAGGCTATCTTTCAAAAGTTAGAAATTAGTGGGAGTACTTAGTAGAAAGTTAGCCATGCATTTTTACAACTAAGAAAAAATCCCTTTTACAAACACCCAAAACATTTTCCAACTATTCTTAAACAACTTGTTTTCACTTTTCAATTCTTTATTTGGAAACAAGAACTTTCATTCATCTTGAACTTTGAAGCCGCATCAAGCTTCCATCGCTTTCCCTCCTTGTGAATACGACCCGTATAGCCACTTCGCTACTACGAAAGAATCGCAAAAGCAGTAACATCAACCCACACTTCCTTCTCTTATTTTAGTACTTGCTTTTTGCCGATCAAATTTTGGCGCCGCTGCCGGGGAGGGAACGGCTTTATTGTTCACTACTAAAGATTGTTCTTTTTGGGTGTAGGAGAAGTACCAAGGAGCTCATTATCGCGGGAAGCAAAAGAGGTGGCCAAGGACATTACGCGAGGATTCATTTGCCCTCGGAAAAATTCGTGTAAAAGCGAGTTTTTCCGATTGAAGTACTAACAAACTCGTTTACAGGGTTGCCGAAAGCCGCTAAAAAAATTTGCTTTCTAAATTTTTAGTTTCCTTGGATGCTTCATCTTTATACATGCATAATAAACTCAACAGAAATTCACTTGTTGCTTAATTGAAATTTGGACTAGACCTTCGCATATAGGGCACGTGTCTATTTCAATTCATTTCAATTTCTATTGAAGAGTGCTGGAGAAAAGGTATGTGTGCATTCATATAGAATAAGACCAACATTTTGAAGTGATTTACCGCTTTGAGTGTTACCTTGTTGTGAATAAACTGTACACTTGCACAATTGACTTTAAGGGCAAAACCCAAATAAACAAGATAAGGTGGGGATTTCATCACCCTTCCTTAGCCCAAAAATCATCTTCAAGTGCACTCACACTTTCTCAAGCCTTAACTAAAAATCAATAGACGTTGGCCCTAGGGACATCTCGGACTCACTAAGAGATTAACCGAGGTTGGAAACTGTAAGAACTATACTCCTGCAAAATCGGTGTCTAAGGAAAGTGGATTGAGAGGTAAAGCCTCGAAAGCTCCGTGGTTTGGCGTAATTAGGCCCGTGGCTCTGCCCGGATACCTCCCCCCGAGCTTTGCCCTTTCCTAACCGATTAGCTTGTAGTCGAGTTCCTGCAACAACCTTCCCCGGAGAATCGACCAGTTAGGAGTCGTCTAGGTCCAGGTACCTCAGACTAAGGCTTGTGGTTATTTTTCTTTCTTTTGTTTGTTTTTTTCATTCTTTTCGATTGTTTGTTATTTTTGCGTTGTTTGTGGTGTGCTGCATGCAAGAGTGGGTGAGAGATCCGTCAACTTCCAGATTAACAAGAAACACTTCTCTACCCTTGCATCCAGAACCGGTGATGGCATCACTTCAGGATAGATTTTACCCGATCAGAACTTCACTTCCATCTTGCATAAAACTTCCTGAAGCAAACGGCAATAATTTTGAGTTAAAGCCCCAATTCATTAACACTCTTCCTAAATTTCATGGTTTAGAATCAGAGGACGCATACTTCTTTGTTAGGAATTTGAAGAAGTATGCCTCATGATGTGTATACCTCAGTTAGGAGACGATGTCGTTAGGTTATGTTTCATCCCTTTTTCCCTAAAGGACCTAACTAAGAAGTGGTTGTACAGCTTGGCAGCAGATTCAGTCACGACCTGGGATGATTTCGTCAAGGCCTTCTTGAAGAAATTCTCCAATTCACAAAACTGCCCTCATTAGGAAGAACATCATGCAGTTTAGGCAAGAACCGAGCGAACCATTTTGGAGATACTTTGAGCGATTCAAAGATCTCCTAAGCTCAGTGCCCTCATCATGGCGTGGAGAAATAGCGTCAGTGCCAGATTCTCTATGATGGTCTAGATTATCAGACGAAGACCCTATTAGAAACGATGTGTCAGGGAGGGTTCTTGCAGAAAGATGAGAATCAGGGTTGGGATTTGTTTGAGGATTTAGCTGAGAAAACCCTGCAATGGGAGCCAGCCTTGGAGAAACCTAGGAATTCACAATCTATAGCTTCAAGAGGAGGGCTCCTATCTCTAGAATCATCCATAGCTGCTGAGGCTAAGATTGCTACCCTAATGAGAAGGATAGAGGCTCTGGAAACAAAAGAGCCTGCCAGTGTCAACCAGATCAACCCACCACCAATTCATAATTCGGGTTGTTCATATTGTCAGGCACCAAACCATATTTTTGAAAAGTGCCCTGTTTTTCATGCCCAGCAAGTGCCACCGGAACACATGAACATGGCTTACTCACGGCCGCCTCACAACCCCTACTCACAGACCTACAATCCCGGCTGGAGAAATCACCTCAATTTCTCCTGGGCCTAAAACAATCCTCCCAGGCCTAATTTTTCCAACAACTTTCACCATCCTACTCCTCCACCAATTTTTCCCAGTCAAGCCCCAGCTTCCTCCTCCCAAGGCTCACCAATGGAAAAGAAAATCAGTAAATAGGAGGAGAGAATAGAGGCTTTCATAAAGTCCCAAACCGCTTTTATGCAAAACCAGGGACAAACTCTGAACAGTCATTCACAGTCCATATCGAGATTGGAAATGCAGATGAGCCAGTTAGCTAGCTCCTTAAGTGAAAGACCAAATGGTACTTTGCCTAGTCAGCCATTAGTTAACCCAAAACCTCCAATCAAGCATATGAAATTCAGGATCCATCGATTACCAGTGCAATGCTGTTCACACACTGCGATCTGGAAAAAAAGTAGACAACCAGGTCTACCAACAGAAAAGTCCAGTCCATCCTGATCCCACTCCAGCCTCCACCTCTGCTCGTTCCTCCCAATCTACTCCACAAACATCTGACGAGGACAAAGCTGCTGAACAAGTTCATAAGCATGTAGCACCCTTTCCCAATAGGCTTAGGAACAATAATAAAAATATGCACATGGAAAAAATGCTAGAGATGTTCAACCAGGTCAAATTGAATGTGCCACTTCTTGACGCTATCCAACAAGTCCCGGCTTATGCCAAATTTCTTAAGGATATGTGTACAAAGAAGAGAAAGACCAATGTGCCCAAGAAAGTCTTCTTGGCCACTAATATAAGCGAAATTCTGTCTGGTCCTATTCCGGTAAAATACAAGGATCCCGGATGTCTCACCATTTCCTGCACCATAGGACAGACCGAAATCAATAGAGCGCTTCTTGACCTGGGAGTAAGTATCAACTTGCTACCTCTTTCAGTATACCAGCAACTTGGGTTGGGCGAGCTAAGCCCAACTTGAGTCACCATTCAGCTAGCCGACCCATCTGGAAGATCCCTAAGGGGGAAATCACAGACGTCCTCATCCGGGTCGGGGATTTCATTTACCCCGTTGACTTCATTGTGCTTGAGACCCAACCTGTGTCCAATCTTAGGTCTCAAACTCCCGTCATCTTAGGGCGCCCATTCCTTGCTACAGCCAATGCCATAATCAACTGTGGGAACGGGTCCATGTGATTGACTTTTGGAGACATGAAGAAGGAAGTCAATGTCTTCAACCTTGGAAGACAACCTAGGGATGTCAATGATCAGACGTTTGAGGTCAATTCTATTGAAAAGCTGACCAGTGAGCATAAGAAAAGTATGGAGACAGAAACTGAGGCAGAGTTTGATCTAGAGGCGGAGGATTTTAATCTAGACCAGATCGTAGATTCAGCAGTGGATTGGGCGTCAAACCCAAGTGTATCCCATCCTAGGATTGAAAGCCCAGAGATTACCTCCAATGAAGCAACACCTTCCCTAGAGCTTAAAGCCTTGCCTGAACACCTCAAGTACGCCTATCTGGGCTGAAAGGACACCTTGCCAGTCATCATAGCATCACACCTAACTGAGCAACAAGAGGACAGCTTAATGTCTATTCTAAAAGACATAGGGAAGTCATTGGATGGACGATGAAGGACATCAAGGGATAAGTCCAGCCATAGTACAACACAGAATCCATTTAGTCGATGAAGCAACCCCTAGGAGGGACCCACAACGCAGGCTTAACCCTCTCATGCAAGAGGCAGTTAAGGCTGAAATTCTGAAACTATTAGATAATGGGATAATTTATCCCATTTCTGATAGTCAATGGGTTAGCCCTGTTCATGCGGTCCCAAATAAGGCTGGCTTTACGGTGGTAGAAAATGAGGAAAAAGAGTTGGTACAAACAAGACTACCTACCAAGGTTCGTGTTTGTATCGACTACAGAAAGTTGAATGCAGCTACCCATAAAGACCACTTCCCGCTACCCTTCATCGACCAAATGCTTAAGCATTTAGATGGACATGAGTACTACTACTTTCAGATGGGTACTCGGGATACAATCAAATCCCCATTGCTGCAGAAGACCAGGAAAAGACGACGTTCACCTGCCCGTTCGGAACCTTTGCTTATCGGCGCATGCCTTTTGAATTGTGCAATGCTCCTGTAACGTTCCAACGGTGCATGCTTAGCTTGTTCTCTGACATGGTGGAACATTTTCTTGAGATTTTTATAGATGACTTCTCCATCTACGGAGATTCATTTGATCAGTGTCTTCATCACTTAGAGTTAGTGCTACAAAGATGCATTGAGAAGAACCTAACTCTAAACTGAGAAAAATGTCACTTTATGGTGAGACAGGGGATTGTCTTGGGCCATGAGATTTCGAGGAGAGGCATAGAAGTGGATAAGGCTAAGGTAGAAGTGATTGTTAAGCTTCCACCACCCAAAAACATCAAGGATATTAGATCCTTTTTAGGGCATGCTGGGTTCTACTGACGGTTCATTAAGGACTTTAGCAAAATTGCGAGGCCCTTAACCAACCTGCTCGCAAAGGACGTGCCCTTTGATTTCAACGATGAATGTTTCAAGCCATGGGGGAAGCTTAAGCAAGAACTAATTTCTGCGCCTATCATTTTTGCTCCTAATTGGGCCCAGCCATTTGAAATCATGTGTGATGTATCTGATTTTTCTATTGGCGCTGTTCTAGGACAGCGTATCGATAATAGGCAGCACGTGATCTACTATTCGAGTAGGACCTTGAATGACGCCCAATAGAACTATACAACGACTGAGAAGGAATTCTTGGCCGTTGTCTTTGCGTTAGAAAAGTTCCAGCCTTACTTGTTTGGTTCGAAAATGGTGATTTTTACGGATCACTCGGCTCTGAAATACCTCATGACCAAGAAGGAAGCAAAAGCCCGACTGATTCGGTGGATCCTTTTGCTTCAAGAATTTGACTTAGAAATCCGGGATAAAGGAGGTATAGAAAATGTGGTTGCTGATCATCTCTTACGAATTCCGAATGCACCAACCATCCAAGCTCCGATCAACGAGGATTTCCCAGACGAGCATATCCTAGCCATTCTTAAGGAACTCTGGTATGCTGACATCCTTAATTACCTGGCCACGGGACAATTACCCGCTGACTGGACAAAGCAAGACCAATACCGCTTCTTTGCCCAAGTAAGGTACTTCTTCTGGGAAGAACCGTATCTTTTTAAGTATTGTCCCGACCAAATAATTAGACGATGCATACCTGAGGAGGAACAGAGGAGTGTGCTCAGCTTTTCCCATGACCTTGCATGCGGAGGACACTACGGTCCCCGCAAGACTGCAGAAAAGGTTCTACAAAGTGGGTTCTATCGGCCCACTTTGTTCAAAGACTCATATCATTTTTGCAAATCATGCGCAAATTGTCAGAAAATTGGGAAAATTTCAAGAAGAGACATGATGCCCTTGAATGCGATCCTTGCAGTTGAAATTTTTGATGTATGGGGTATCGATTTCATGGGGCCATTCCCCAATTCCTTTGGCAACCAGTTCATTTTGGTTGCTGTAGATTATGTCTCTAAGTGGGTAGAAGCTGTGACAACTACGACGAATGACAACAGAGTGGTTGTCAAATTTCTTAAAGAAAACATCTTCTCCCGATTTGGCACCCCTCGAGCGATAATTAGTGATAATGGATCGCATTTCTGCAACAGAGTTTTTGAAGCTCTGAAGCGAAAATATTCCATCAATCACAAGTTATCGACTTCGTATCATCCCCAGACAAATGGGCAGGTAAAAGTCACCAATCGACAACTCAAGCTCATTCTAGAAAAGACTGTCGGACAAAACCGAAAGGATTGGTCGGTTAAGCTCAATGATGCATTATGGGCTTACCGCACAGCTTTTAAGATAGTTCTGGGGATGTCTCCTTATAGAATCGTGTTTGGCAAAGCCTATCATCTGCCAGTAGAGTTAGAACATCGGGCCCTCTTGGCCATTAAGCAACTCAACTTTGATCTGATCAAGGCCGGTGAATTTAGGAAACTGCAGATTTCAGAATTAGAGGAGATACGGAATGAAGCTTATGAGAATGCCCGAATCACCAAGAGCAGAACTAAACTTTTCCATGACCAAATCATAACCCGGAAAAACTTTGCACCGGGAGATAGGGTTCTGCTATATAACTCTAGGCTTCATATTTTCGCGGGGAAGCTGAAAACTCGTTGGTCAGGACCGTTCATTGTGCGCACTGTTTTCCCACACGGTGTTGTGCTTATTGCAGACCCTAAGAACAACACAGAATTCAAAGTCAATGGGCAAAAATTGAAGCCCTTCTTGACCACTGAGCCTATGACTCAGGATGCTAGTGTGCTAACTCTTTTTGCCCCGTCATACACCTAACCATAACAAATACATAAAAAAAAAACTTGTTTATATGCTTACCCCTTCTACATTTTTTTTAGCCTATTCGCACTTGGTCGGCCCGAGTCCACGAAGACGGTGACATCATTTCTTCCCGCTCTTTATTGCATTCGCATTTCCATATGCATTCATTGAGGACAATGCATTAGATAGGTGTGGGGGGTGCTAACACTTTTTCTTTTTCCTTTTATTCTTTCTTTCAAAAAAAAAACTCTCCAGATTGAAAAGAAATTTCATACTCTTTATAACAATACCAGAAGATTGTAGGAATTACGGGAACCTTATTAATGAATCTTTAGTTTTGCCAAAGTAAACAAGAAAGAGTGGTTTGACTAAAAAGTTAGGAGGGATAAGGAAAATAACTCATACTGTTTATTTAGCCTTAGTAGAATATGCATAACCACACACACATGCTTGGGATTTGAGACACAATTCTTGAAAAAACAAAACAAAACAAAAAGAAGAAGAAGAAAAGGCTGGATAATTGTGCCTCAAGAAGCATGATTACTCACGCTAAAAAAAAAATCCTATATACTATAATAAATCTTGATTTCGTGGCCTACTCCACTTGCATATTTGACCTGAAGGGTGTTTTTCCACCTGGTGCCCTAAGACCATCTGGTTTGGGAGTCATCGATTTGATATGTGTTACATAAGTGAAGTAGAAAGCCTAATGGAACCAAGAATAATAAGTAAATATTAATAAAATTAATGATATTCAAAGTTGAGTTGAAAAATCCAAGCACATCACACTTACAAATTATACATATCTATCTAAAGAAAATAAAAGAATGAGTTAGAAGTACAAGATCCTTTCTAAATTTAAATAAAAATCATAGTTTCTTCATTTATGAAGGCTAAATATAAGAGGACTTATGAGGGTTAAACCTAATTCTTATATCATTCGGTCATTTTTACTTAGATGATTGAAAGTTCTTTTTAATAAATAAAAATAAATAAAAAGCTTTCTAACAACTAATTTCTTCTCTTTACTTATTGGATTTTGTGGGTGCAATCCGCTGAAAACCCTCAGGAGACATCACTCCTCCTCTAGGGGAAACCTAGAAGTTTAAATGCTTGTTGCACATACTCAGTGCAATCGCATCACCTGCGAAAGTGGTATAATAATTTTCTTTTTTTTTTTTTGCTCGGGACGAGCAAAAAGATAAGTGTAGGGGTGTGATTAGTCTCTAATTTTGCATAATTTTCATCACATTCTCATATTTATTTCACGTAAAATTCTGCTAATAAAACCTTTCTTGCTTGATCCTAGGTCCATGGTGTGCAAATGAAGAAGAAGAACTAAAATCACCATTTAATTGGTGATTAAAAGCCTATCAAGTAGCCATTGACTTTAGATTGAAGATTTTGTCAGCCCAGCGCATCAAATCACAAATCCAGGAGGTCGGTGGATAGAAGCCAGACTGGGCGACGCACTGCCCAAAACTGGGCGCACGCCGCCCAGCCTGGGCCGCGAAAACGCGGCCCTGGCCGCATTTCCGCGGCCCTTTGGTCGCGCGCGCTTGCGTTTTGGGCCACGTGCTGTTCACGTGGCCCCCTTTGCCCTGGTGTCTATAAAACCCCCCAGGGGTCTTCAGTTGGAGCAGATCCAGAGTTAGAGCAAGTCGTGTAGTTTTATTTTTAGTTTGTAGTTGTTATTGTTCTTCTTCTAGTTTTAGCTTTAGCCATTAGAGTAAAAGAGAGAGAGTGTGTAAAGTGTTGTATTTGAAGGGTGACAAGATAGTATAAGTACTACTTCTCTTCCTTCTTTCCAATTTACTTGTCTTTGCCATTTACTTTTACTTCTTTGTTGTAGTGTAACTTCTTTCTTCTTCACCTCTTTTCTTTTACTTTGTTTTAGTGTAACTTCCTCTCTTTAACTTTTCTTTTCTTGTGTTTTCTTGTAGTATAACTCCCTCTCTCCACTTCTTTTCCTTTGTTGTTTCTTTTACTTTTATAGCTAACTAACTTTTCATTAGCATGGCTAACTAACTACTAACCCACTAATTTCTAACACTTGATTGATAACCTAAATGAGTCAATAGTGTCAAACAAGCCTTGTGCAAACAAGAGCTATGACATCTTAAGACGAGGGTTCTAACTCTAATTTACCTACAAGTATTTACTTTCTTATACTTCATGCTTAATGAGTTTTGATGATCTATGAGTTGTGTACTTTACTTGTTATTGTAAGTTAGAGACTTCTCATTTTTAACTTTGCCGATACCAATAGTGCACTCGAGTCTTCCCTTATTCTCGCCTTCTATCGGATCTTGATAAGGGAATGTCCGAGTTTTTGCTGTGTAAAGCTAAGTTTTAGGATGAACTTTCACTCGATTTCCACGTGAATAGTTCCAATGCAAAAGGTTTGTGTTCGCCTATGATCCATTGTGAGGCTATCTTCCAAAAGTTAGAAATTAGTGGGAGCACTTAGTAGAAAGCTAGCCATACATTTTTACAACTAAGAAAAAATCCCTTTTACAAACACCCAAAACATTTTCCAACTATTCTTAAAAACAACTTATTTTCACTTTTCAATTCTTTATTTGGAAACAAGAACTTTCTTTCATCTTGAACTTTGAAGCCGCATCAAGCTTCCATCGCTCTCCCTCCTTGTGGATACGACCCGTATAGCCATTTCGCTAGTATGGAAGAATCGCAAAAGCAGTAACATTAACCCACACTTCCCTCTCTTATTTTAGTACTTGCTTTTTGCCGATCAATGCCTCCATTCGCTGATGGAGATCATCATTGTTGTCAGTCATGTTAGCCGATACAAGCCCCGTTCACATCGAGCTGATGGTAGCTGAAGAAGCATATCCACAGGCCTCTTTCTTATCATCAGACCATTGAAAAGGGTTCCTCAATGGTGCCTGTTACACATCCCCTGTGGATGAAGAAGGTTGTCCATAGCTGTAGGGTATTACTACCCTGGAGTGAGTACCTCGAAAGGTACCCTCTTGTTCCACCAAAACCTGAACTAAGTCGGGGCTATAATTAGGGTTCGGAGCGCTAGCTAGAGGAGTATAAGCCCTTAGTCTTCTTTGTCTTGACTGAAATAGATCTTTTCCTCTTCTTATCATGTTAACAGAGGCAGTTGTAATGTGAAGCACCTTTGTTGTCTTCTTCTTCTGAGGCTTGGGTTTCTCAGAAGTCTAAACCAACAATCGATTGAATACTAATTACTGGCTTGGAGGAGACATTGTAGGGGTTGTTCGCAAACAATAATGAATGGAGTGGACCATCACAAGTTGACATCCTGCCTGTCTACATTGGGATGGCAAGATGTGAACTGACTCTTCAAAGCAGAGTTTCCGCTTATGGTTCAGAAATTCTCGTAAGTCAGTATTAGCCGGGCTCAACCGATCTAACACAGAGACTTGGAGAGGCTGAGAGTTAGCCTGCTTAAGCTGAAAAGCCTTAGGCCTAACCTTAAAATTGCCTATCTTGGTTGTAGGTAAAGCTAGAATAGCTTTGCTTGAAGAGGTAGATTCGCAGGGGGAAGCTATTGTTTAAGTTCTGCCTTTGAAGGAAAGCTAAGCAGAGCTCTTTCCTTGAGCGAGGCTGAAATAGCCTCGCTGCTAGCACTTAGTGGTGATTCATTTTTAGCCTTGGGCTAAGATCATTAGCATTAATCAGTGCTTTAGTTCTAGCCTTGCGGCTGAGAACTTGCAGTGGGAGCGAAGCTGCATCACAATGCTATCATAACATATAGGTGCTTTGGTTTTAGCCTTGCGTGATAGGCGAGGGTGAATTCTGCGATGGGCTAAGTTAGCTTCCTATGAATTAGCACACAGAGGTGCTTTGAATTTAGCCTCGTGTGATAGGCAAGGCTGAACTCTATGAAGAGCTGAGTTAGCTTCGCATGAAGCTTTGTCAAGAGATTTTTCTCCAGCCTCACTTGAGACTAAGTCAGATTTTGAAATCTATATAACCTTGGCAGGGGCTGTTTTAGGTTTGCGGGGAACCTTCATAGCTCGCACACAACATTAGCACGTTCGCATGAGGCTATGCTAGTATCAGTTGAGACTGTGCTATATTCAAATAGACTCTGTTTAGCCTCGCATGAGGCTGTAATAGGCTCGCAGAGAGCTTGACTCGTCTTAACAGAGACATGCTTCTAAGAGGTCGCCAGAGGGGCTCTGGCTATGCTAACCTTCCTGTGCTTACGCATATGCAGGGGAATTGTGCTACCCCTAGACAGAAATTGTTCGAACTTCTCTGGGTTAAAGTAGATGACCATTATCTCTGCAGTAGACCCAACATTGCATTGCGGCACTTGATTCTCAGCAGTAGAGAATTAATTCCCCAGCAGAGTCGCCATCTTGATTTTCATTAATTATCAAAAAGAGAAAACTTGTAAAAATTGAGGAGAAGATTACAAGTAATTGAACAAAAAATAAAAATTACAAATAGTGCTCTCCTTGAGATTCTGAGAAAGTGTGCCGGTAGAAGTCTGGTCAGCGCGCGACTACTTTGTCATTGACGATGTGATCGATCGAGTCTTAGGATTTTCTTCTCATCTGGTTCTAAAAATTTCTTTAGAGGGGAGAATCTTAGGGTATTAACACCTTGAATTTATTCCTGTAGGATTAGAGGAGTGATTCTCTGAATTCTTGAAAGCGAGAGAGTATATCTTTTGATTTGCCAAAGTGTCACCAAAAACCTTTGCCTTCGTCTCTCTCTGAATGCTGCCTAGAGCTCATCCCAAGAATGAGCTATATATAGGCTCTTAGGGGTGTAACTACCCCTAAAATTCAGCAGGACTGAACTCGCGTCCAAGGCTATTATAGGTTTCGCGCGAGGCTACAAAGCTTCATGCGGATCTAAATACTGGCTTCGTATGAAGCTAAATAAGTTCACGCGAGCTTGTTTATATCTGCCTGACCCGACTGTCTCACTTAATGTGGGACAAAGTGGGCAGGTATAACCGCCTACTTAAAGTGGCTATAACTCCGCTAAAGTAGAAGGGTTAACCCACTAATAACTTGGTCAACTGTTGACCTGGCAAGCCCTCAAGCAGGGGAGAGTAAAACTTCAAGCGAAGCTATAAGAAAGCTTTAGGCAAAGTTACAAGTGAGATCTCTAAGAAGCTCTTCATAGCTTTAGGCAAAGTTACAAGTGAGATCTCTAAGGAGCTCTGAAGAGCTTCAGGTGAAGCAACCATGAAGCTTCAGGTGAAGTTAAAATTGGCTTCAGGCGAAACTACAAGTTAGCTCTCTATAAAGCTCTAAATTTGCCTCAGGCGAAAGTAGAAGTTTGCTCTCAACAGAGCTATGTAAAGCTTCAGGTAAATCTAGAAGCAAACTCTCAATAGAGCTGTGCAAAGGTTCAAGCAAAGCTGGGAGTTAACCTTCAGTGCGGCTGTGTAGAGTTTCAGACGAAACTAACGGTTAGTTCTCCTTGGAGCTATGAAGAACTTCAAGGCGAAGTTAGACAAACTTAGCCCCTCGGGTGAGGCTAGCCCCTTGGGCTCATGCGAGGCCAAGTGTTGAGCTAATTTAGCCTCATAGGCCACTTCAAATATAATACTTGACTTACTGTCTGCTTCACTGTAATAGTAAGGTTCGAGTCATTACTTTGTCCCTAGAGGATAGGCAGAAATTGGTTGTCAGCTTGTCCGTGACTCATCTTTTATAAATGTCGACAAGTTTAAACATCGTTCGGACTGTTGAAATGCTATCTGGAAATTTATCTTTTCAGAGTGTCAACAACCCAGACCGAGTAAGTTAAGTGAATATATATTATTCAGTTTTGTGTTTATGAGTAGAGATATAGAGAGAGAACATAAGAGGAAGAGAGGAGAGCAGCGGCAGCGGCACGGTGGCCTAGGCATGACCGCAGGTGAGATGGCCTAGGACATAGCCATGCCGCCACTGGCGGCGGTGGGAAGAGAGGAGAGAGAGGGTGAGGAAGAGAAAAGAGTAAAAAGAGAGGAGAGAAAAAAGAAGAAAAATAAGAGGAGGAGGAAGGGGAAAAGCCCCAGGTGGGCCGGGCTGGCACGCCGGCGGTCGCGAGTGCCAGTGGCGGCCATGGGAAGCCAGCGCCGTGGCCCTGGGATCTGGTTGGTGGAAGAAGAGGTTTGGGAGAAAGTGGTGGAATATGGTGACGGTGATGAATGAAGATGAAGGTGGAGTGGTGGAAGTGATGAAGATTGTGACGGTAATGAATTGGGTGGCTAGAGAAGGAGAGGGAGGAGGATTTGGTGGTGGGTGGAAGAAGATGGAGTGGTGGAGGTTAAAGGAGGTGATGGAGAAATTAAAGTAAGAGAGAAAGAAGAAGATGGAGAGGTGGTGGTTGTGGTTGGTGGATGGCCGGAGTTGCCTGTCGCATACGTATTTTGCATTATTTTTTTTACATTCTCACATTTATCTTATAATAAATCATGCTAATTTCTTGTGTTAATGTCTTATTTTGCAGGTTTGTCTTAATGAAGGCAGAGAAGATAAGACTAACTAAAAACCAACTTAACATAACTTTCTTTTTCTTTTTTTTAAAACATAGAAGAACTTTTAACCAGTTTTAGCAAACTTGAAAAGAACTTATCAACACACTTTAATCCCAGTCCCTCCTTCTGAATCACGATCTGCATAGCCACTTGCTGTAGCAGTAGTATTGAAAGAATATTTTATTCTCAATTTTCTAAACTCTACTTTTTTGTGCAGGTTTCACCTCGATCAAATTTTGGCGTCGTTGCCAGGGAGGAACGATAAGTATTTCCTTTAAAGTTTTTAAAGGTTAAATTTTTTTCTTTGTCTTTGTGTACAGGGGTTGATTTAAAGGAAAAGAGAGTTGCAGAAACATATAAATGGCTCTGGGACTCTCCTGTAGAAAGCAGAGCCCAAACACCCTCAACCTTGCCACGCAAATACGGCAAAAGCCGAGTTCCCGCGGCAAGTTGAGTGAACTACTCACCCATCTTTCTTGCAGGGTGGATGAATTTCAAAGTTTAGGTTTCTTTCACTGTTATTTTTCTTATTTAGCCTACTGTACACACTGTTTTTAACCTCAGCAGTAACATGATGGATGTTAAATGTTAAAAACGTTTTAGATTTTGTATTTAAGCTTGTGTCTAATTTGTTTACCTTTTATATTACTATTGAAGAGTGCTAGAGCCAAGGTATTTGTGCATTACATATAGTTTAGGAAACATATTTTGAGTAATTCATATTGCTTAAGTGTTGCTTCTACTATATACTTGTACACTGCAGTAAAATGAATTAAAAGTTTGTCATATAAACAAGATAAGATGGAGAAGTCATTATCCTAGCTTAGCTCACAAACCATCTCCTCGGTCACTAACATAAGCCTAACTTAAAATTGAGTAGACATTGGCCCTAGAAACATCTCGAACTCAAATAGGAGGCTAACTTAAAGGGAAGGTTGTTAGAGTTTGACTCTTTTCAAATTGGTGTCAAGGTTGGGGATTAAGAGGCGAATCCTTAAAGAATAATAGTTTGACATAATTAGGCTCGTTGCTTAGGCACAGATACCTCTCACCGATCTTGCCCCTATCTGGCCGATTGATTTGTGGTCAGATTGCTGCAATATTCCCCTCATCTAACCAGTTAGGAGTCGTCTAAGTCTAAGACCTACCCTAATTTTGGCTAGATTTTTCTCTCTTTTTGTTTATTTTTTTGTTCTGTCATCATTGTGATATGGATTATAATTATAATTATTCTAATGCATATAGTGATCCATATTTCACCCAGACCTCTTTTAACTCGGATATTACTAAACCGGCATTTCATAATTTTAACAAACCAAGTATAACAGATTGGTTTTATCTGAATCAACATACGCCCCAGTCTCAATATTATGAACAAGACAGGAATAATCATCCCCACACTTCACCAAGTCAGTGGGAATATAGCTCCCTCGAGTCATTCTATAAACCATCTTACCAACAAACCTCTTTTCTAGAACAACCAATAAAGGAAAAATCTAATTTTGAAAAGAGGAGGGAGGCCTTGAATGAAAAAATTCTAGAAGTTTTGCATGAGTCTGAGTAACAAGTTCAAAACATGAAGGACTCACAATCCCATGAAAATTTCTAATTTCAGGATCCTTACTCTATTTTTCAAGCCCACAACAACAAGAAGAACCTATGGACTTAGAAAAGAGTATAGAATCCATGTTTTAGTCCCAAAATGATTGGATTCAGTCCCAAAATGATTCATCAACAGGTTAGAAGTATAAATGGGTCATTTGGTCAACACAATTAATGATAAGAATAAGGAAACTCTTCCTACCCATTTTTTGACCATTCCCGATTCCCCTAACCATATTGATAAGAACCAAGAATCATGGTGTCTTTTTTAATCAAGATTCAATTTTATCACATCATCTTAAACTTGACCAATATCAACCCATTGATAATTTCACAAGTTTTCATTTAAATAAAATTGAACTTGAACATAAATATGAACTCGATCTTTAATTTTGTGATTCAGTTTCAAATTTTGAATCAATGTTTACTCCAGTGTCCTTACCCAATTTGGACTCATTTTCTGAACCAACATTGATTCCGTACTCAAAGATTTTGAAATTGAACTACCAATTTTAGAAAGTCACATTTCAATGATGGGAAAAGAATGTGAATTTCAATTTTCTGGTTTGTTACCAACTCTTGAACTAAAATCGACTCTTGAACCTACACTTGATCTAAGTTATATTTTTGAGTCAGTGTTAATTCTTGAACCTATAACTTTTGAGCCCAATACTCCATCGAATCACATTCAATTGTTGGACTAGGATATAGACTATTATGACTCCGAGATGATATTCCATGATTGGTCATGGATGCTTTTCATGTTAGGATCCTACATGATCCTAATCATATTGGGGATAATAACATTGTAAATAAAAAAGAGGTCGTCAAAGGTGGGTTCCTTGATAATCCACAATATTTTGATTGGACAAGAACGCTTAGTCCAATCCGACCACCACCGGAACTACCACCTTGAGGTAACATTTTCCTTTCCATTCTTCTTTTTCATGCATTTATGCAGTCATTCATACATTGAGGACAATGCATGAGATAGGTGTGGGGGAGGGTCCAACATATTTTTCTTTCAATTTTTATATTTAAAACAATATTTTCCTTTCATTCAAACTTTTTGAAAAGAGAAACAATATTTTGACTTAATTTTACAAGAAATTAAGTTAATTTTAAGAAATAGGAGACATAATTAGGATTTCTTATGCTTGGTCAAAATAATTATTTGTTGGATTTAAAGAGTTGGGGAAAAATTAGAAAAGTAATTTAGTCTTGATTTTTCCCTTGATGAAATGTGCATAATTTATATACTAACACACTTAAAGTGCAAAACAAAGATTCTTATGCCTTATAAAAATATATATGTTTTCCATTGGAATTTGATCGGGGAAAACTTACAAAAAAGAATGAGGAGCAAAATTATAAGTAATTAAAAGAAATTACAGGTAGATCTCCTCTGAGATTCCTGAGAAAGTATGCGAGTAGGAATCTGATCAGCGCGCGATCACTTTATCCCTTTGACGATGCAATCAGTCAGGTGGTCAAGCTGCCTCCTTGATAGAATCTCCTTCTTGCTTGATTCTGAAAATTTATAGAAAGTAGAAGGCGTGTTAGAATCCTGAATGAAAGAGAACTGAATCTCTGAGATTTTAGAAGTAAACTGAGGGTTTGGAAGCAGGAGGGGCAAAATGACACTTTTGCTAGAGATCTTCTCTCAATTCTTCCAAAATTTTTCCAACCCCATCCTCTCTTGGCGAGGGGCTATTTATAGCCAAAATGGGGTGTAACCGTCCCCCTTAAATTCAGTAAGACTGAATCAATCTTTAGCTTCACGTGAGGCTGAAAATAGTTTTGTCGCGAAGCTATCTGTGAGCTTCGGGCGGAACTAATAAATTCGTGTGAACTATTATTAGCCATAGTGGCTTAATTGTCTCCACTTAATGTGGGACGAAGTGGGGGATAATCGCCTACTTAAAGTGGCATTAATCCTACTAAATTAGTAGGGTTCACCCATTAATCCCTCGTGGGATTTTGAAACGGTCAATTGATGACCCGGTAAAGCTTGCTGCAGAGCTAAATTAGAAGCTCTCCTTTAGGCGAAGTTAACTTTGTAGCCTCATGCGAAGCTAAGACCTAGCTTATAACTTCAGGTAAAGTTATCTTTGTAGCCTCATTTGAAGCTAAGACTTAGCTCATAGTTTCAGGTGAAGTTAACTTTGTAACCTCATGCGAAGCTAAGATTCAGCCCATAGCTTCAAGCGAAGTTATCTTCAAATCCTCGTGCGAAGCTAAGATTTAGCCCATAGCGGAGCTGAACCATCTCTTTGATTGATGCAAAACCTGCACATAAAAATAAAGAATTTCAGATTTAGAATGAAGATGTGCAAGTGCTCAATTCTTACCGCTATAGCAAGTGGCTATGCGGGTCGTGATCCACAAGGAGGGTTTTGCGATAGAAGCTTTTACGTTCTTTATTGAAATCGTTATGAAAACAAAACGAAAGTTCTTCTTTGTTTTTAAGTTAAGAAAATGGAAAAAAGAATTATGTTAATGTTAGAAAGAAAATGGGAGAAGGAGAAGGTGGAAAAGAATGAGAATGGCTATTTACAAAGAAATGGGAAAGAAAGTGACTATGTACAAATGAGTCGAAAAAGAAGCGGTTTGGAAGAGGTGGTGATCTATACTAAAGAAATAAAAGAATAGAAAGAAAGAAGAGTGAATAAATACTTACCTAGATTGATTGATGACTTACATGAAAACCTTTGCATGTTCTACCTTTGTTTAGGAGGCGTTCAACGCATAGATCATAAGCCCGAGCTCAGTCCCCTTTCGCATTATATCATCAAGTCTCGCACAAGCATAAAGTGATACGTCTTGAGGAGAAGAACGTCTTCATGAACTATCGTTGGCACTTACACAACATCATTATACTTGTGCTTTGGAATTCACTTGTAAACTCAACAAAAACAAACGAGGTAAAGTAGAAGAGGAAGACAAAAACAAAAGAAAAGGAAAGTAAAGATACGAACATAAACAAATGCTTACCTTTATTGCTTGAAACAATGGAAGAAAGGAGGAGGGTACATCGGTGTCACTCTCAACATATGCCTCTCTCTCTTACTTACATGAATCATCATCTAACCTAAGCTTACATACAGGTTACATAAAAAGAAAAGAAAAACCTAAACTAAAAATGGAAAACTTGGCTAAATCCTATCTCTGCATGGTCGTCCATTTTTAGCACAAAGAATGGCCTTTTATAGGCAGAAAACCCAGTAAGCAGGATCCCGGGTAGGTCGGGGGAGCAAACGCTCCCCCTAACTCCCCAACAATGCCGTGAAAACGTGGCTTGGGCCGCGTTTCCACGGCCAGGGTGTGGCCAGGTGGCCACACCCTGTTGGAGGGTCACCTTGGTTTCGCCCTCTGACTTTATCTGGAGTTGGTTTTTCAGTTTGAGTCCTGGATTCTGACGAAATGGCCTTGGATTCTTGGCTTTAACCGATCGATTCTGAGAGGATTCTTCTCAACTGGTTTTTCACCTCTTGATTTTACCCTGATTTACTTGGTGCGAATTAATTCTGATTTAATTCAGAATTTTGGTGGGCTTTGGGCTCATTTCTATTCATCTCCTTAAAGATTGGGCCTGCAAATAAATTAAGCAATTAATTAAAACAATGCAAAGTTTTATTCTAGAATAAGTATGAAAATATGATACTAAATATGCAACATTAGCGACCAATCACACCCCCATACCTATCTTTTGCTCGTCCTCGAGCAAAAACAACTAAACTATACTAAGGATTATTAGACCACTTTCGCAGGTCGCGCGATTGCACTGAGCATGTGCAACAAGCTGTTAAACCTCTAGGTTTTCCCTAGAGGACGAGTTTTGTCTCGTGAGGATTTTCAGCAGATTGCACCCACAAAATCCATAAAGAAAGAGAAATAAAGAGTTAGTATTTTCGAAAAGCATTTTGAAAGAGAAAAATATTTGAAATATAATTGTAAGATCTAAGTAATCTATAAGTTATAGGAAAACTGAATTTTTCATTCCTAAACATAGTCTCTATTCAAAAATTTGTTATCAATCAAAGTAAGGAGTCAAATTGTACTTCTCATCTAGTCTATTACTTTACTCTAAGTCATATGCACCTTGTGATTGTGAAATTTTGACTCAGGGTTCATTAACTCTAACTCTTATGCCTTATTTATTTATATATATATACTTTTTTTTGGTGGTATTATTCCTTAGTTCTATTAGGCTTTCTAATTTGCCCATGTAACGAGCTTTTAATCGATGACTCCCAAACCAAACGGTCTTAGGGCATCGGGTGAGAAGACACCCCTAGGACTTAAGGACTCGAGCAAACAAGGCCACAAAACTAAGGATTTTATTATATGGACCTCTTTTAGGCGTGAATACTTATGCTTTATTAGGCACAAATACCCAGCTTAATCAGAGAAAATTTTTTTTCTCAAACTTATCAAATCATCTTTCGCATAAATACTAAGGCTTGCTTAGGCCAAAGCACCTAGCTAATCAATAATTAGACTTATTCATTTTTTCTTTTTTTTTATAAGGCATAAGAATCTTTGTTTTTGAACCCTAAGTGTGTAAGTGTATGAAGTGTGCATATTTCATTAAGGTAAAGATCAAGACTAAATTACTTTGACAAATTTTCTTCCTAACCCTAAAAATCAAACAAATAATCTTATTTTGACCAAGTACAAGAAATCCTAATTTGGATATTCCTATTCCTTAAAATTAACTTAATTTCTTACAAAAATAAGTCAAAATATTGTTTCTATTTTTCAAAAAGTTTTTTTTTAAAAGTAAAGAAAATGTTAAATTTTTTTATTTTTTTATTTTTTTAAGAAAAGAAAAAACTTAGTTATGTTAGAACCCTCCCCCCACACCTATCTCATGCATTGTCCTCAATGTATGAATTAATGCATAGATGCATGAAAAAGACGAAAGGGAAGGAAAAGTTACCTTAAGGTGGCGGTTCCGGTGGTGGTCTGATTGGTCCACGAAATGCGGCCCAATCAACTTTTCTTGGGGCTCGGAGGAACCCACCAGAAATTTCACTAATATAACCCATTAAAATTGTGTATCCATGAAGGATCTTTATTAAGTATTTAACCCCATCTAATTTCCAAATTCTATAACAAATTTCGGAGTCAAATTTGTCAACCTCCTCGTCCCAGAATGGAGTATGAAAAGATAGACTGATTACTTGGACTCAGGAAGGACAGGAACTAATACCGACTCAGGGAGGTGACTTAAGTCAAGTATAGGTTCAGGAGTCGAAATAAGTTCAGGAATTGGGTCCAAGTCAAGAAATTGAAACTCAAGTCCACATGTATTTTCCAACAATGGAATGTGACCTAATATGGGTGATTCAAGTTCAGGAATGATAGGTGGAGGAATCAAAGCTGACTCTAAAATATTACTCAAGTTTGGTAACAAAGCAGGAGTCAATATTGATTCAGAAAGTTGAACTGGATCACAGATTTGAGAATCTAGGTCACATATCTCATTGAGTTCAATATCAAAAAATGGAGAACTTGCCAATTTGTCAATAGGATCTTCAAGAGTGTATAATCGGTCAAGTTCAATATGATCCTCAAAGATGGGCGATTCAATTTCATTATGAATTGGTACAGGATCCAATGTTGACTCCGGGAAAAGATCGAAATCAGGTGAAGATACCGGAGTCATAATCGAATCAGGAAGTAGAATTGAATCACTCAGTTGGGGTTCAGGATCATATTCATTTTCAAGTTCTATTTCAGGAAAAGGATAACTTGCTAAACTGTCAATATCTTTTTCAAAATTTGGAGTTTGGGCAAGTTCAAATGGTTGTTCTGAAATGGAATCTTGATTTTCAAAACTACAGGACTCTTCGGCTCTAACAGAATGGTTAGTGACATCAGAACTGGTCCAACGGTGAGAATGTAGAGATTCGACCATCATATCTATGTCACGATTTCGGGCGTTTTGAGCCAGAGTCATGGCTTCAAGCATCTTTTCATAGTTGATGGATTCATTATTTTGATGAAAAGATGAAGTGTTGTCTTGGAAGTGGTAGTGAAATTGTGAGTCCATCAGATTTTGTGATTGTTGTTTGGACTCACGCATACTCCTTTCCAAAATTGATGGTTTTCTATTTTGGACTGGTGGAACAGAGTATGACTCTTGGGGATATTGTGGACTAGGTGGATAAGGGGGACAAGTTGGTTGAAAATTATGCTCGGGGGAGGTGAATCCCCACTAACTCGGTGAAGAGTTGAAATTATTATGGAAATTATAGTTATTAGATTAGGGGCATGGGTTATATTGATTCGGATAAGACCAATCCGGCACACTAGGTTGGTTAAAGTCATGATATGCCGGGTTAGTAATATCCGAAAATAAACTCGGCGTGTAATATGGATTATTATTGAAGTTGAAAAAATTATTATTATAAGCCATATCACACAATGGAATACAAACAAAAAGAAAGAAAAAAACAAGCAAAGAAGTAAACAAATAAAAGGAAAAAATTCTAAGTAGGTTAGGGTAGACCTATGACCTAGACGACTCCTAACTGATTAGACTATCCACGAGAGGTTTAATGCAGACTTTGACCACAAGCTAATCTGCCAGGTCAGGGCAAGGTTGGTGGGAGGTTTTCCGTCAAAGACGTTCCTTAATTAAATAACCACCAACCTTCGGGCTTTTGGCCCTTAATCCCTTTCCTAGACACTGATTTGGCAGGAGACAAATTCCAACACCTTTCCCCCTTAGGATAATCTCCTAATTGAGTCCGAGATGTCCCTAGGGCCAAAACGTCTACTCATTTTTAGTTAGGCTTGGGTTAGTGAGTGCTTGGAATCTGATTTTTGGGCTAAGGAAGGGTGATTAAATCCCCACCTTATCTTGTTACGGGTTAGTGCCCTTAAGATAAGTTTGTGCAAGTGTACAAGATATGTAAATAAGATTCACTCAAAGCAATGAAAATCAACCAAGAGATGAGCCCTATTCTACATGCAATGTGAACGTACCTTACTCCAGCACTCTTCAATAGTAAAAATAAATGAATTGAAAAGACACGTGCCTAAAATGCAAACGTCTAATCAAAATTTTTTTATCTTTTTCAACAAGTATTTTACTGTTGGTTTATTAGCAGGTTTATGGTGATGGAATATAAGAAATAAAGTTGCAGCAAGCTATGTTTTTGCAAAGCAAGCAACCCTGCACAAAACCTATTAGTAGTCAACTCTTCTTTGCCGCGGATCCGCGGCTTTTGCCGCGAAAACGCGGCAAATCAGAAGGCCCTTGGTCTCTGCTTTCTAGAGCAGAGGCCCAAGACCACTTGTATGTTACTGCAATCTTAATTTCCTGCTTTGCTTTCCCTATAACCTGCAACAGAGAAGAAAATTCGTTTTAGTTCTAAAAAATTTTCAATAAAAATTTAGATTTCAATAAAAACGTTACCCTCCCCGGCAACGGCGCCAAAATTTGATTGATGCAAAACCTGCACATAAAAATAAAGAATTTCAGATTTAGAATGAAGATGTGCAAGTGCTCAATTCTTACCGCTATAGCAAGTGGCTATGCGGGTCGTGATCCACAAGGAGGGTTTTGCGATAGAAGCGTTTACGTTCTTTATTGAAATCGTTATGAAAACAAAACAAAAGTTCTTCTTTGTTTTTAAGTTAAGAAAATGGAAAAAAGAATTATGTTAAAGTTAGAAAGAAAATGGGAGAAGGAGAAGGTGAAAAAGAATGAGAATGGCTATTTACAAAGAAATGGGAAAGAAAGTGACTATGTACAAATAAGTCGAAAAAGAAGCGGTTTGGAAGAGGTGGTGATCTATACTAAAGAAATAAAAGAAAATAAAGAAAGAAGAGTGAAGAAATACTTACCTAGATTGATTGATGACTTACATGAAAACCTTTCCATGTTCTACCTTTGTTTAGGAGGCGTTCAACGCATAGATCATAAGCCCGAGCTCAGTCCCGGTTCGCATTATATCATCAAGTCTCGCACAAGCATAAAGTGATACGTCTTGAGGAGGAGAACGTCTTCATGCTTTGGAATTCACTTGTAAACTCAACAAAAACAAACGAGGTAAAGTAGAAGAGGAAGACGAAAACAAAAGAAAAGGAAAGTAAAGATACGAACATAAACAAATGCTTACCTTTATTGCTTGAAACAAAGAAAGAAAGGAGGAGGGTACATCGGTGTCACTCTCAACATATGCCTCTCTCTCTTACTTACATGAATCATCATCTAACCTAAGCTTACATACAAGTTACATAAAAAGAAAAGAAAAACCTAAACTAAGAAATGGAAAACTTGGCTAAATCCTATCTCTGCATGGTCGTCCATTTTCAGCACAAAGAATGGCCTTTTATAGGCAGAAAACCCAGTAAGCAGGATCCCGGGTAGGTCAGGGGAGCAAACGCTCCCCCTAACTCCCCAACAATGCCGCGGAAACGCGGCTTGAAAAGAATGAGAATGGCTATTTACAAAGAAATGGGAAAGAAAGTGACTATGTACAAATGAGTCGAAAAAGAAGTGGTTTGGAAGAGGTGGTGATTATACTAAAGAAATAAAAGAAAAGAAAGAAAGAAGAGTGAAGAAATACTTACCTAGATTGATTGATGACTTACATGAAAACCTTTGCATGTTCTACCTTTGTTTAGGAGGCGTTCAACGCATAGATCATAAGCCCAAGCTCAGTCCCCATTCGCATTATATCATCAAGTCTCGTACAAGCATAAAGTGATACGTCTTGAGGAGGAGAACGTCTTCATGAACTATCATTGGTACTCACACAACATCGTTATACTTGTGCTTTGGAATTCACTTGTAAACTCAACAAAAATAAACGAGGTAAAGTAGAAGAGGAAGACGAAAACAAAAGAAAAGGAAAGTAAAGATACGAACATAAACAAATGCTTACCTTTATTGCTTGAAACAATGGAAGAAAGGAGGAGGGTACATCGGTGTCACTCTCAACATATGCCTCTCTCTCTTACTTACATGATTCATCATCTAACCTAAGCTTACATACAAGTTACATAAAAAGAAAAAAAAAAACCTAAACTAAGAAATGGAAAACTTGGCTTAATCCTATCTCTGCATGGTCGTCCATTTTCAGCACAAAGAATGGCCTTTTATAGGTAGAAAACCCAGTAAGCAGGATCCCGGGTAGGTCGGGGGAGCAAACGCTCCCCCTAACTCCCCAACAATGCCGCAGAAACGCAGCTTGGCCAGGGTGTGGCCAGGTGGCCACACCCTGTTGGTGGGTCACCTTGGTTTCGCCCTCTGACTTTATCTGGAGTTGGTTTTTAAGTTTGAGTCCCGGATTCTGACGAAATGGCCTTGGATTCTTAGCTTTAACCGATCGATTCTGAGAGGATTCTTCTTAACTGGTTTTCCACCTCTTGATTTTGTCCTGATTTACTTGGTGCGAATTAATTCTGATTTAATTCAGAATTTTGGTGGGCTTTGGGCTCATTTCTATTCATCTTCTTAAAGATTGGGCCTGCAAATAAATTAAGCAAATAATTAAGACAATGTAAAGTTTTATTCTAGAATAAGTATGGAAATATGATACTAAATATGCAACATTAGCGACCAATCACTCTTCCTTCCAGCGAAGCTAGGGATAAAGCTTTTAGAGCAAAGTTCTTGGATCAGCCTCTGGCGGGGCTAAATGGGAAGCTTCGTGTGAAGCTTATGGCTTCAGCCCTTTTAGCGATCTTGGATTTCTACGAGACTAGGTACTCGATCAAACCTCGATTAGATATAGCTTCATAGACTTGCTCTGGCTTCTCCTCAAAGGCAACTTTGACTCATTGTCTGATTTACTGGATAAATAGAGCCCAAGTTGCTACCTTGTCCCTGGTCATCAGCTTGTCTGCGACTTATCATTTATAAATGTTGACAAGTTAGACGTCGTTCAGACCGGTTGAAGAGGAATCTGGGATCTTTGTCTTTTTAAAGTCCTAACAAGACCCCCTTCAAAGTTTTCATGAATGTGGAATGGATTGGTACATATCCTGAAATACTTTAAATTTGAAATCTGATATCTGCATTTATTGAACTTAAATATTGTACAGATTGTATACATAAGCTCTTCGCGTAGCTAAGGACAAGCTCTTGGTGAAGCTAGGGAATGAGCTCTTCAATGGAGCTATAACATGAGCTTTCAGTGGAGTTAAGCTCTCAGCAGAGTTAACAATGAGCTCTGATTGAGGTTTTACCTGCACACAAAAATACAGAATTTTAGAACTTTATAACAGTAGTGCAAGTTACTCAATACTACCGCAATAGCAAGTGGTTATGCGGGTCGTGATCCACAAGGAAGGACTAGATATGGAAGCATTTTAGTAAGTTCTCTTTTATGCTACAAAGCATGGTTAAAGTTCTTCTTTTGTTCTTTAAAAGAAAAGAGAAAAATAAGTTACAGTTAAGTTAAAAGAAATTGGCAGATTGAGAAGGTGGGAGAATGGAAAATGGATTTATACAAAGAAATTAAAAAGATTGAATAAAATGGTTGGGAGATTGTGGTGATCTAAACAAAAGAATTAAAAGAAAGAAAGAAAACCTAAAAGAAAAACTTACCTCATCTGGTCGATGACTTACCTGAAAACCTTGCATGTTTTTTACCTTACTTTGGAGGTGATCAACGCATAACCCATAAGATCGAGCTGTCCCAATTCGCATTACATCATCAAGACGAACAAGAATGAAATAATACGGAATCTTAAGGAGGAGAACACCATTATGAAATATCATTCGCACTCAGACAAACATGGCTATACTAATACATCTAGGTTCACTTGGACATTCATCAAAACCAAAAGAGGAAAAGCAGAAGAAGAAGAATATATAAACAAAGAAAAGCATAAAGATATTACCTTTGATTGCTTATAGAAACTATGAAAGAAAGAAGGAGGTTACATCAGTGTGACTCTCAACATAAGTCTCTTTCTCTCACTTACATGAATCTCAGTTTAACCTATACTTACAAAGAAATTAAAATTACATAAAATGAAAATAAAAATCTACACTAAAAAGAATAAAAAATTGGCCTAAAAATCTATCTCTGCTTGGTCACCTTCTTTGCCTTTGAGATTGCAGGTATTTATAGGAGAAATGCAGAGGTTAGAGGAGTACGAAGACAGAAGAAGCTGGCTATTTTTGAATTTGAATCCTCTCCTTATCTTCAAACTTGATTTGATATAGATATTCAGTTCTAATCTGCAGCTTATTGGCGTTGATTACTAAATATAATTTGACAAATGATAGAATTAGAAATGGTGATCAACTTAAGAGTTGTAGCCCTTTAAGGCTTCTTTCTAGATCATCTTGAATCATTAAATTTAAGTTTCGGTAGAGAAAGTTATGATTCATATACTAAAATGCATCCAGTCAGAATTCGAGTCAAATTGCTTCATCTCATCCGTTGATCTTCTCTCTATCCATTTATCCCTTTTTATTTTGTATTTGGACTCTGTATTTGACGTTATCCTCGGTTGATCTTTAGCTAACCAAAATGGAGTTATAAAAATCTAAATTTTACCGGTTTCTATTTGGTGTTATCTTTCTAATTTGCTCTAATCTTCAGCTGAATATTTAATCCAATCCTTGATTTGTTCTAACTAGATCTGAAATCACACTCAGTTAACCAAATAGATTTAGCTAAATCTGATTTTAATTGGTATTTATTTGGTTTTATCCTCTTTCTTTTCATGATTATCTTCTACAAAATAGACATTTAAGACAAAAAAAATTAGCAGATTTATTACACGATAAATGTAGGAGTGTAATAAAAAGAATGTAAAATATGTGTACGATCACACCCTGACACCTATCTTTTGCTCGTCCTCGAGCATACCAATAAAAATAAACCAAAGATTATTAGACCAATTTCGTAGGTTACGCGACTACACTGAGCATGTGCAACAAGTCATTAAACCTCTAGGTTTCCCTTGAGGACGAGTTTTGTCTAGTGAGGGTTTTCAGTGGATTACACCCACAAAATCCATAAAGAAAAAGAAACAAAGTAAGTATTTTGAAAACACATTTTGAAAGAGAAAATATTTGAAGTACTATTGTAAGAGTTCAAGTAATCTATAAGTTATAGGAAAACCGAACTTTTTATTTCTAAACCTAGTCTCTATTCAAAAATTTGTTATCAATCAAAGGAAGGAGTCGGCTTGTACTTCTCATCTAGTCTATTACTTTACCCTAAGTTATATGCACCTTTGTGACCGTGAAATTTTGACTTGAGGCTCTTTGACTCTAACTCTTATGCCTTTATTATTTTTATTATTATTTTTTTATTTCATGGTGATATTATTCCTTAGTTCTATTAGGCTTTCTATTCCGCCAACAAGTCTTTAATCGGTGACTCCTAAACCAAACGATCTTAGGGCACTGGGTGAGAAAACACCCCAAGGACTTAAGAACTCGAGCAAATAAGGCCACAAAACTAAGGATCTTATTATATGAACCGCTTTTAGGCGTGAATACTTTATGCTTTATGAGGAATAAATACCCAGCTTAATCAGAGGATTTTTATTTATATTTTTTTCTTTTTTTAAAAATAAGGCATAAGAATTATTGTTTTTGAACCCTAAATGTGTAAGTGTATAAAGTATGCATATCGTCAAGGTAAAAATTAATACCAAATTACTTTCACAAATTTTCTTCCTAACCTTAAAAATCAAACAATAATCTTATTTTGACTAAGTATAAAAAGTTCTAATATTGATTCTCCTATTCCTTAAAATTGACATAATTTCTTACAAAAAATATGTTAAAATATTGTTTCTAGTTTCAAGAAGTTTTTTTTAAAGTAAAGAAAATGTTAATAATTTTTTTAATAATAAAAGAAAAACCTAAGTTATGTTAGAATCCTCCCCCTCACCTATCTCATGCATTGTCCTCAATGTATGAATTATTGCATAGATGCATGAAAAAAAAGAAAGGAGGAAAATATTAGCTTAAGGTGGTGGTTCCGGTGGTAGTCTGATTGGTCCACGAAATGCGACCCAATCTAATTTGCGTGGAGTTCGGAGGAATCCACCAGAAACCTCTTCAATATAACCCACTAAAATAATGCATACATGAATGATTTTTATTAAGAATTTTACCCCATCTAATTTTCAAATTAATTTCAGAGTCATTATTTTCAACACTGGTATCCCAAAATGGAGTATGAAAAGATGGAGTGATTGACCTGGAATAAGAAAGGGCATGAACTACAATCGACTCAGAAAAATGACTGAAGTCAAGTAAAAGTTCAGGAGTCAAAATTGTTCAGGAAGTCGGTCCAAATCAAGAAGTTGAAACTCAAGTCCACATTCATTTTTCCACAATAGAATGTGACTTTCTAAGATTGGTGATCCAAGTTTAAGAATGATAGGTATGGGAATCAAAACTGATTCTAAAATATTGCTCAAATCAGGTAGCAAAATAGGAGTCAATATTAATTCAGAGATTTGAACTAGATTATAAATTTGAGACTCAAGGTCGCATTCCTCATTGAGTTCAATTTTGTAAAAATGCGAACTTACCAATTTGTCAATAGGACTTTCAAAGCCAAGTTCAATATGATGATCATAAAAGATTGGTGATTCAATTTTCAGATGGGCAGGCACAGGATCCGATGTGGACTCTGGAAAAGGATTGAAATCAGGTGAAAACACCGGAGTCATTATTGAATCAGATGTAGAATTGAATTACCAAGTTAGGGTTCAGGATCATATTCATTCTCAAGTTCAATTTTAGGAAAGGGATAACTTGTCAAAATGTCAATGTGGTTTTCAAAATTTGGAGTTTGGGTAAGTTCAAATGCGTGTCCTAAAATGAAATCTTGTTTTCCAAAACAACACAATTCTTTGGCTCTAACAAAATAGTTAGCGACATCAGGAATGGTCAAAGGGTGAGAATGGAGAGTTTTGACCATTATATCTATGTCATGATTATGAGTGATTTGAGCCTGAGTCATGGCTTCAAGTAGCTTTTCATATTCAATTGGTTCATCATTTTGTTGCAATTGGACTTGAAAAGATAAAGTTTTATTTTGGAATTTGTGGTGAAATCGTGAGTCCATTAGATTTTGTGATTGTTATTCGGACTCACGCATACTCATTTTCATGATTGATGGTTTTCTATTTTAAACTGGTAGAACTGAGTATGAATCTTGTGGAATTGTGGAGGCCTGAAATTTTTGTTTGGCCTCCTGCATGGCTTCTATACTCTTTTCTAGCTCAGATTTTTCTTCAATGAGTTGTCTAGAAAAAAATATAGGAAACAAAATCGGGGAATGAATATTATTAAAATTGCGGACAAGGTGGATAAGGAGGACAAGTTAGTTGAAAATTGGACTCGGAGGAGTGAATCCTCATTGACTCTGTAAAAGTTGGAATTATTTTGAAAATTATGGTCATATGATTGGGGGCATGGGTTGTATAGATTCGGATAAGTCCAATCCGGTATATTTGATTGGTTCATATTGTAAAAAAAATCTGGTTGGAATTATTCGAGTCAAATGGGGTGAAATATGGATTACCATTAAAATTGAAAAAATTAATATTATAAGCCATATCACACAAAAATTATCAAAATCAAATAAGGAGAAACAAACAAATAAACAAACAAATAAACAAACAAAAAGAAAAAAATCTAATCTAAGTTAGGGTAAAACTTAGACATAGACGACTTCTAACTAGTTAGAGTGTCCATAGGGGTATATTGCCGACTCTGACCACAAGTTAAAGTATCCGTGCCTAAGCAACGAGCCTAATTATGCCAAACCACCAACCTTCGGGGTTTCGGCCCTCAATCCCCAACTTTTGACACCGATTTGACAAGAGTCAAATTCTATTCAATTTTTCCCTTAGGTCAGTCTCCTATTGAGTCTGAGATGTCCCTAGGACCAACGTCTACTCAGTTTTAATTGGGCTTGGGTTAGTGAGTGAGAAGATTGTTTGTGAGCTAAACGAGTATAATGACTTTCCCACCTTATGTTGTTTATATGACAAGCCCTTAATATTAATTGTGCAAAGTGTGCAGGATATAGAAAAGTAACATTCAATAATCAAATAATCACTCAAGAATGTTTCCTAGACTATATGCTATGCATACGTACCTTTTGCTCCAGCATCTTTAACAGTATATAAATGTAAACGAAT
This sequence comes from Agave tequilana, assembly GCA_038442645.1. Taxonomy (NCBI): domain Eukaryota; kingdom Viridiplantae; phylum Streptophyta; class Magnoliopsida; order Asparagales; family Asparagaceae; genus Agave; species Agave tequilana. The sequence continues at coordinate 55,631 of JAVJIF010003407.1, read as the reverse complement.
TGACACGTTCTTAAATGCAAAGTCTAAACCGTTTTTAGCATTTAACAAGCATTATTTTACTGTTGAGGTTAGAAATTACATACAGTGAGACAAATAAGAAAATAAATAGCTATAGAATTTTAGCTTTGTAATTCAGCCAACCTACAAAAATACATGTTAGTAGTTCACTCAGATGGCCACTGGAATGTAGCAAATCGGAGGAATTCTGGCTCTACTTTCTTGAGCAGAGTCTAGGGCCAATTATATGTCTACTGCAGCAAAAATTTCCTTGTTGTTAAACATGTACACCAAGAACAAAGAAGAAAGTTAACAAAAAATGTAAATCTAAAAAGAGAATAACTTACCGTCCCTCCCCGATCACGGCGCCAAAATTTGATTGAGGTTTTACCTGCATACAAAAATACAGAATTTTAGAACTTTATAACAGTAGTGCAAGTAACTTAATACTACCACAATAGCAAGTGGCTATGCGGGTCGTGATCCATAAGGAGGGACTAACGAAGAAAGCTTTTTAGTAAGTTCTCTTTTATGCTACAAAGAATGATTAAAGTTCTTCTTTTGCTCTTTAAAAGAAAAGAAAAAATAAATTACAGTTAAGTTAAAAAGAAATTGGTAGATTGACAAGGTGGGAAAATGGAAAATGGATTTATACAAAGAAATTAAAAAGATTGAATAAAATGGTTGGAAGATTATGGTGATCTAAACAAAAGAATTAAAAGAAAAGAAAGAAAACCTAAAAGAAAAACTTACCTCCTCTGGTTGATGACTTACATGAAAACCTTGTATATTTTACCTTGTTTCGGAGGCTATCAATGCAAAACCCATAAGATCGAGCTTAGTCCCCATCGCATTATATCATCAAGACGAACAAGAATGAAATGATATAGAATCTTGAGAAGGAGAACATCATCATGAAATATCGGTGGCACTCACACAAACATGGCTATACTGATGCTTTTAGGTTCACTTAGACATTCATCAAAACCAAAAGAGGAAAAGTAGAAAAATAAGAAGAATATATAAAAAAAAAAGCATAAAGATGTTACCTTTGATTGCTTATAGAAACTATGAAAGAAAGGAGGACGTTATATCAGTGTCACTCTCAACATAAGTCTTTCTCTCGTACTTACATGAATCTCAGTTTAACCTATGCTTACAAAAAATAAAAAATGACATAAAATAAAAATAAAAACATACACTAAAAAAGAATGAAAAACTGGCCTAAAAATCTATCTCTGCTTGGTCACCTTCCTTGCCTTTGAGATTGTAGGTATTTATAGAAGAAATGCAGAGGTTAGAGGAGTACGAAGATAGGAGAAGCTGGTTATTTCTGAATTTGAATCCTCCCCTTATCTTTAAACTTGATTTGATGTGGATATTTAGTTCTGATCTGCAGCTTATTGGCGTGTTGATTGTTGAATATAACTTATCAAATGATAGAATTAGAAATAGTGATCAACTTAATAATTGTAGCCCTTTAAGTCTTCTTTTTGGATCATCTTAAATTATTAGATTTAAGTTTCAGTAGCGAAAGTTATGATTCAAATATTAAAATATATCCAGTCAGAATCTTAGTCAAAATTGATTCATCTCATCCGTTGATCTTTTCTCTATCCATTTATCCCTTTCTATTTTGAATTTGGACTCTATATTTGACGTTATCCTCGGTTGATCTTTAGCTAAACAAAATAAATTTATAGAAATTCAAATTTTATTGGTTTTCATTTGGTGTTATCTTTCTGTTTTGCTCTGATCTTCAGCTGAATATTTACTCCAATCCTTGATTTGTTCTAACTAGATTTGAAATCATCCTCAGCTAACCAAATAGATTCAGTTAAATCTAATTTTAATTATTATTTATTTCGTTTAATCCCCTTTCTTCTCATGATTATCTTTTACAAAATAGGCATTTAAGTTAAGAAAATTAGCATATTTATTACACGATAAATGTAGGAGTATAATGAAAAGAATGTAAATATGTGTACGATCAAGCTCACAGCGGAGTAAACCAAACGCCATGCGGAGTCAACAATAAGCTCACAGCGGAGCTACAGACGAAGTATAAGTCCGCATGTAAGCGAAGCTAGATGCCTTCACTGTGGATGGTTCTTGAAATTAGAACCGTCGTTCCAAATTTAAATTTGAAACGAAAGCTTGCACTCCTTTTTAGGAGGCGAAGTTATAGGCACATGCAGTACCAGAGGCGCAAAGTTATAGGTGCATATGGCCCCTATAAAAGCCATAATTGGCTGGTTTAGAGAAGTTTATCTTCTCTTAGAATTTCGAGCCTTTTCAGAGAATTTTCTCCCCTTCGTCTTCTTCTCCAATCTTTCAGAGCTTCCTCCACGCTCTAATGGCCCCTAAGCAGCATCCAGGGAAAGAGGTGGCGACCTCTGCCATGGTGCCACTATCTCCGCCGCTGGTGGTTGAACGTCCCATTGCGGGTAGGGAATTCTTCCCTTTTCAAAGATTTTCCTCTCTTTTTGAAGCCATATTTTGGCTATTTTATGGTGATCTCCATGATTCACCATGATCTAGTGATCTCAGGGAGTTTATCTCCCTTATTTTTTTCTAAATTTTAGGGGATGTAATTCCCCTTTAATTTCACGCATCAAATATAGAAACTGAACAGTTTCTTTTTTCATGCTTCGCTACGAAGCTAGCCTTTTGAGATTTTCACGTTTTGTCAAGTGAAAAGGTGCGAAGCTAGCTTCTAAAGCGTAGCTGGAAGGATGACTTAAGTCCTTTAATTAATTTTTAGGCACACGTGTCTTTTCAGCGAAGTTAGCCCTTTGGGCCTTTTGCATTCTGTCAGGTGACAGAATGCGAAGTTAAGCCTCTGAGCGAAGCTAAAAAGTAGCATTTCACCACTTAGGCGCAATTACCTTTTAAGCTTCCAGGCAAAGCTAACACTTGTTGCACTTCTGCCTTTGTGATGAGTGCGAAGTTAAGTTTCAGAGCGAAGCTAAGGCTTGGCTAGCTTCGCTTGGGAAGCGAGGCTATGCCTTTGGTGATTTGTCTTCTTTTGTACTCTGCCTTTTTGTAGAGAGCAAAGTTAAACCTCAATGCGAAACTTAGGCTAGCTTTGCTTTGGAAGCGAAGCTATACCTTAGTATTTTTTTTGTTCGCTATGCCTTAGTATTTTTTTGCTTTCTCCTTTCATATTTATCCTCTGGGCTAATATATTTTCTCATTTTTGTTTTGCACTGCACTATACTCCTGGGCCTCTGAACAGCCTTTTTGGGTCGGTTAGGGGACTGGATGATAATATCAGCCTACAATTTCAGGGGTAGGCCTCCTTGTTTAGTGAAAGGAACAATCCAAACTGGGATGCCGTGATCCACACCAGAGATCAGCACACGATGAGGAGCATTTTGACTACTGCTCCTTTAGAGGATCGCGACCGGAATATTTATCGGAAGCCCGGCTTCATGTTCAGGGATGCGATGCCCAACACAGATCACCAACTGCTGGCCGGGGAAGGGCAATGGATCTTCACCTTGAATAGCGAGAAGTATTATCTTCTGTCTAGCAAGCGTCACTTCCTGCTATCTTTCTTTCAATGCGTAATGAGGCCTCGGAAGATGAATTGACAGGTGACCCGTTCAACTTAGTCCACGTGGGTATTCTGATGGCTTCTTCGCACGGTTATGCCAGATCAGGTCCCCCTCGGTGCATTCTAGGTCTCCACCCAGTGAATGTCCTACAAGACATCCCGGTGGGGGAGAATTTAGCTATAACTCAAACCTTTGGAAATCAGTTCTACAGAGTCAACGATAACTACCTGACGACTGACTTCAGGACCCATGTTGGATTCATCCTCCCAAGGCCTGGTGAAGAAACTTGGCTCTATATATTTTGGCTCATTTCGAGGAGGACTGATTGCACACATTTATTACATTATTCTTTATTATATTTCCACATTAATCATGTAATAAATCTGCTAAATTTCTTGTCTTAAATGTCTATTTTGTAGAAGATAATCACGGGGAGAAAGCAGATAAAATCAAATAAATATCAGTTAAATTCAAATTTAACTAGATCAATTTGGTTAAAGGAGGACGATCCCAAATTCAGTTGAATAAATTTAGTTTTTGATGAATCAAGTAGTTAAAGCTAAAGATCAACTGAAAATAACGTGAAATAAAGAGTCCAATCCAGAGGGATAAATGGATAGAGAGAAGATCAACGGATGAGATGAAGCAATTTTGACTGAGATTCTGACTAAATACATTTTAGTATTTGAATCATAACTTTCGCTACCAAAACTAAAATCAGATGATTCAAGATGATCCAGATAGAAGACTTAAAGGGCTACAATCTTAAGTTGATCTCAATTTCTACTTCTTTCATTTAATAAGTTATATTCAGCAATAAACACGCCACCAAGCTGCAAATCAGAATTGAATATCCACATCAAATAAAGTTTGGAGATAAGGGGAGGATTCAAATTTAGAAATAGTCAACTTCCCCTATCTTCGTACTCCTCTAACCACTACATTTATCCTATAAATACCTGCAATCTCAAAGGCAAAAGGGAATGATCAAGCGGAGAGTAAAAGTTAGGCTAATTTGTAGTTTGTAACTTAAATTTTTAGTTTTCTTTTATGTAATTTTTATTTTCTTTATTTAACTGAGAGGAGAGGAGGCTTTCATGGAGGAATGAGAACAAGCTTATACTGAGGGTGATACCGGTATAAGTGATCTTTTCTTCCAATATTATTTGAATCGAATCGAAGTTTCTTCTTCTTATTTACTCTTGTTTTCATTTACTTCGTTGTTATGTGTTTGTGGACCCAAATGAAACCGATAGCCTCGAAGTTGCCTTGACCTTACAAGTATCATTGATGGCTTATGGTGATGGATATCCATTTCTATAATAGTGTAGCTTGCCTTTTTAATTTATAGTGCAATACGGGAATGACCAAGATCCAATTTGTCATACTTCGCTCGCCTTACAGCAAAGGTACATCGTCAATACGGGTCAAAGGTGAGCAGACACCGAAGAGGTAAGTAACTTTTTTAGGTTTTAGTTTTCTTTTCTTGTAATTTTACCAACACCATAATCTTCTAAATTTCTCTCATTCTTTTTCAGTTTCTTTGTAATATCCACTTTCATTTTCTCCACCTTCTCTATCTACCACTTTCTTCCAACTTAACTTCAACTCTTTTTCATTTTCTGTTGAAGAACTAAAAGAAGATTTTTAACCATTCTTTGTAGCATAAAAGAGAACTTACTAAAAAACTTCTATCGCTAGTCCCTCCTTGTGGATCACGACCCGCATAGCCACTTGCTATAGCGGTAGTATTGAGCACCTTGCACCATTGTTATAAAAGTTCTGAAATTTTGTATTCTTGTGTGCAGGAAAACCTCAATCAAATTTTGGCGCCATTGCCGGGAAGGGACGGTAAGTAATCTTCTTTTTATGTTTACATTTTTGGTTAACTTTCTTCTTTGTTCTTGGTGTACAGGTTTAACAACAAGGAAATTTTTATTGTAGTGGACATATAAGTGGCCCTGGACTCTGCTCAAGAAAGCAGATCCCAGAAGCCCTCAAATTTGCTACATTCTAATGGCAATCTGAGTGAACTACTAACCTATATTTCTGCAGGTTGGCTGAATTGCAAAGCTGACAATTCTGTGGCTATTTATTTCCTTATTTGTCTCATTGTATATACTTTCTAACATCAATAGTAAAATAATGTTTGTTAAATGCTAAAAACGGTTTAGACGTTGCATTTAGGCACATGTCTAATTTGTTTATATTTTATATTACTGTTGAAGAGTGCTAGAGCAAAACGTGCGTATGCAAAGCATATAGTGTAGGAAACATTCTTAAGTGATTATTTGCTTGTTGAATGCTACTTTCTATATCCTGCACACTTTGCACAATCAATCTTAAGGGCTTGTCCTATAAACAAGATAAGATGGGGAAGTCATTATCCTCCCTTACCCCACAAATAATCTCCTCACTCATTAACCCAAGCCTAATTAAAACTGAGTAGACGTTGGCCCTAGGGACATCTCGGACTCAAATAGGAGACTGACCTAAGGGGAAAGTTGATTTGAATTTGACTCTTGTCAAATCGGTGACTAAGCTTAGGGATTGAGGGGCGAAATCCCAAAGGCAGGTGGTTTCACATAATTAGGCCCGTTGCTTTAAGAACGGATACCTCCCACCAATCTTGCCCCTACCTGGCCGATTAACTTGTGGTCAGATTCAACAATATACCCCCCATGGACAGTCTAACCAGTTAGGAGTCGTCTAGGTCTAAGGTTTACCCTAACTTAGGTTAGATTTTTTTTTGCTTATTTATTTGTTTTTCTTTATTTGTGTTTTATATTTCCTAAGTGAAATGGTTTATAACAATAATTTTTTCAATTTTAATGGTAATCCATATTACACCCCGAACTCTTTTTCAGATATTACCAATACAACATATTTATAACTTTAACCAACCTAGTGTGCCGGATTGGTCGTATCCGAATCAATATAACATATGCCCCCAATCTTATGACCATAATTTTCAAAATAATTTCAACTCTTCACAGAGTCAATAGGGATTCACCTCTCCCCAGTCCAATTTTCAACCAACTTTTCCTCCTTATCTACCTCGTTCACAATATTTCCATGATTCATACTCAATTCTACCAGTTCAAAATAGAAAATCATCAATCTTGGAAATGAGTATGCGTGAGTCCAAACAACAATCACAAAATCTGACTCACAATTTCACCACAAATTCTAAAACAAAATTTCATCTTTTCAAGTCTAATCGCAACAAAACGATGAACCAATCGACTATGAAAGATGCTTGAAGTCATGACTCAGGCTCAAATCGCTCGTAATCATTGAAAGTTCACCTAGAAGGGGGTGAATAGGTGAAGGCTAATCTAATGGTCACTTAATGCCAAAAATGTGGAAGCTAAAAGCAATTATGACCTAAACAAACTATTACACTAAACACCACGTATAACACAAGAGTGTTGCCGAATTCCCTGTGAAGGGCTCTGGACAAACTCCTCTAGATTCCCCTTGCATGGGTTGAGGTGCCGCGTTGGCTCTCTTGATTGAATACAAGTGTTAGCAAACAACCCAAGCATGTATGTCAATGAGCACAAATGAATATATCAAGCATATAAAGATAGACAATAAAAGTATGCAAGATATAAAGACAGAGAGAGAGAGAGAGAGAGAGAGTGAGCAATCGCAAACACAAGGGATTTGTTTCGAGGTTCGAGCACACTTGCTCTACATCCCCGCCTTCGACACACGAAGGATTTCCACTATACTCGATCCCAATGGATCACCCGGTGCCGCAGCACCTACAACTCTCGGACTCCCTAGTCCGTACACACGCAAGCCCACCGGCTCGCCGAGGCCGCACCTCAAACAAGAGTTCGCACCTGAACCCGAAACACCGAGTCCACACTAGGACCCGAAATAATGCGAACACAACCAGCCGCCTTCTCAAAGAACAAAGTAGAACTTTGGTGATCACAACTCTTGATCACCTAAAATCCTCTCACAATAACACTCCTATAGAATGAATAGCTTAATGGGTTGCTCAAGTGATTGTGAGAAAAATAAGGAAAGAGATGGTGGAGGAAAACTCAAAGAATCTCTTTTAAACACTCTTAATAAAAACTCCCCTTTTGATTTGAAGTATTAGCTCTCAATTTTGTGGAGAAAAACCTCTGAAAAGAGTAGGAAAAACTGGCACACAAACTCTCCAAAAATCTTGGTGAAAAACAATGCCCAAACCCCCAAATTTATAGGCTGTCAAAAACTAGCCGTTGGGTCTGTCAGACCTGTCGGTCGACCGCCCGGTCGACCGCCAACGGTCAAGAATCCGACCGTTGGAGCCTCCGGTCGACCGCCCGGTCGACCCAAAAGAACAGAGAGCACTGCTCTCAGTTCCGGTCGACTGGGTCGGCAGACCGGCCATCTGCCAGGTCAAGGCGTGCACGTCGTGCACGTCGGTCGACCGAGCCGGTCGACCGACTTCAGCCCTAGTCGACTTGTTAGGTCGACTAGTCGACTTGGCTGAAGCCTGAAACAAAAATCTGATAAGGGATTTAAAACTTGGTCTTTTTGATTGAATTAAAATCCCATAAAATACTTTAAAAATCTACAAAAATAGTTTTACCAATATACTTTGATAAACAAACATGCTTGCACAAAGTCAAGGTATGTTATAAAAGATTTGGACTATTTTTGTAATATGGAAATATTGGCTCAATTGAAAACTTGTATTTTTCTAAAACTTGTTTTCCATAAACTTCTTCATGATACAAAAACAAGATATTTTGAATTCATTAAAGCATAGTGTGTATGGATATGATCCACTACACAAATAAGATGAAATATCTAAGTTTTTGACATTAAGCTCTAAACTTGGTTTTGGATAAAAGATATGTATATAAGGAATTCCAAAAACCAAAGTATTTTTCCAAAGTAAAAATCTTTTGTAAATACAAAACTATCAAGAGTGTGTGTGTATATAATACTTGAGCAATCCACCAGCTACTCTATCCTTTACATTTTAACTAAACAAAATCTTCTAAAAACTAAATCTTATACCTAGACACAAGTCTTGATCTTGAAGTCTTCCCTTGAAGTCTTCTCATCATCTTGACTTGGTCCAAATGCAATCCAACGAGCTTGACTCCTCTTAAGTACCTGATGTGGTCTTGATGCATAGGCTCGTGAATCAACCGGTGCTAGCTCCAAAATATGACTTTAAATCCTTGTTGGAGCTCCACACCTACTAAGATCTTGATAACAAATCTGTCACTAATTAAACACAAGATCATTAGTAAACATAACTACATGAGTTGATCATCATCAAAACTAGAGTGATGGGCCTTTGGGCCAACAATCTCCCCCTTTTTGATGATGACAAAACTCATGAAGTTATATATGCATGGATTAAAGTAAAGCTTCAAGGAAGCTCCCCCTTAACTCATGCATAACACAAAGATAAATAAATGTGCAATGTATGCTCTCAAACATGTATGCAAATGAAGGAGATAAACATGCACTCAGGCATATAAAACAAATCAAATCTTTTTCTCCTATTTGCAAAAACAAAACATATATGCATAAACATAAATCTTTTATAAAAACATGCATATATACCAATACTTACCAAATACCTCTCCCCCTTTTTGTCGATCATCAACAAAGGGGTTAAGGTAAAAACAAAATCATCAAATCTTTCTCCCCCTTTTTGCCATAAACAAAGAGACCAATAAGGGGTCAAACATATCAATAAAAGTTTATATGCGATATACATTCATGAAGAGGAAGACGGTTAAGTAACTTCCCTACACATATACATTACATGAAAGAGGGATGACAAGCCCTAATTCACATAACATATAATATGTAATGCATAAGAGGAGATGTGAAGCTCCCCCTACACACGTGTACCACATAAAGAAGAGATTGTCAAGCTCTTCAATACACAATACACTCAACATGAATCTATATGTAGAAGAGATGTTAAGCTCTCCTTGCATATAGGCAATACAACTCAAAAATTTTCTTTTAATTTTTCTTAAACAAAATTTTTTTTTTTAAAAGGTATCAGAGCTTTTGTAAAACAAACAAATTTTAAGATACCAAAATGAAAATAATCATTATTGTAAACATATTGATACCAATTGAAATTTAACAAATATAAAGTTGAAACATATTGATACCAATAGTAAACATAATGATCAAAAAATTTTATTTTTCATCATAAACTTTGTGCTTTAAAAAATGTGAACCAATTGAAAGTTAAGCACATGAAAATCATATATATGTATGAAATGAGTATACCAATTGACATTGATACATACATATATAAGAACAAAAATTATCAATTTAGATACCAATTGAAAAGATCCAATGATACCAATTGAAATAACAATAATGATCAAATGTATATCTCATATTATCTACCACCTAATCATGGTTCAAGTTTTAAATGATTTTCATTTTAAAGCATACATGAACATGATCTCCCATCCAACCTCCCATAAAGGGTAGAGTTTTCAAAAATAGATTTGAAAATATTTTAGCATTGAAAATCACTACCAAATGAAGAATAATTAACTAGTTAAAATAATTTTTGAAAAACTAGTTAAAGATCCTTCAAAAACATGAAATCAAAGCATATGTATTTCATGAATCATACCAAATAAAAGAATTGACACTCGATCTATGAAGCTAAAAAATATGTTCATGAATCAAAGTCATGACAAAGGAAATAAAGTGTGAGTGTTCAAAAGTCATGTAAATAGCATTTTCATGAAAATAGACATTGAAGCTCAAAAAGTGTGAGTATCATTTTTTTAAAAAAAATCATTTTTATCAAACAAACATGAAAATTCATTTTTCATTAAAACAAAACACACTTCTAGATATATGTATGATTTATCCAATCCTAACAATACACATACATATCCCAAACATAAAAGAGTCTATCAAATGTATTTGCATGAAGGTAAGAGACTCACGGGTATACATGTATATTCATTAGATTTGAATTAAAAATGTATATACATGAAGTAAAATCATAAAATTTGGCAAAGCATGTATAAATGAGAGAATCATCAAAATTAGGCTATACATGTGCATATAGTGGGTACAAATGAGCATGAAGTGCAAACATATATAAGACAAATGTAACTCACTATTTGTACATGTATAATACAAGTTTTGATAAAAACTACATCTAAGCATGTTTTTACCACATGAAGCACAAATAAAACATGATCATGCCAATAAAATATCATGAATGAACAAGCATGGACATAAATAAAATGGGAGTTTAGAGATTGTTACCAACTCCAAAACTCCAAACTTGGTGGTCTTTCCCACCAAAAACTCCCTTGATAGCGGTGCTCCAAATATGTGTCCTTTTAGTTCAATTGCACCCACCATCAAGGCACCAAATCTCTCACGTTTTGAGAGATCCCTCACCTACATCAAATACACAAGGTTGGGGTTTTGGTACCCATATTTTCTTGGGTCCTTTGGGGTTAGTCATGTAAGGAACCCAAAAATTTTTATTAGCAAAATTTAAAGAATGCAACTTGTCAAAACAAAATTTTGCTAAATGGCCTTTACGGCCACAATGTGTACATTTGTACACCTTAGGATGCTTATGTGAATGTTTGTGATCGTGTTGTGCAACATAAGCAAATGCATGATGTGAGTGTGCATGAACATGGGGAACTTGTTTCTTTTGAAATAAGGATTCCAATCTAGTATGGTTAAATGCACAAGAGTTCAAAGTTGAACTCAAACAATCCATTTTATTTTTCAAAACTTTTATCTCATTTGTGGTGGCATGTAAAGCATGATGAGATAAAGAATCATTTTTCTTTTCTTTTTCGAATCAAATTCTTTTTCTTTTTCAACAAATTTTCTTTTTAAAGAGTTATTTTCTTGTAAAAGAATTTCTTTTTGTTTTTCCACCAAAATAATTTCATTTTTCAAACTCATATTTCCTTCACACAAATCATTCAATTTAGACATCAAGGAAATATTTTCATTTTTCAAAACTTCATTTCTTTTTCTAAGCATGCAATCTTAGATTTAAATGAATCTTGTTCTATATGCATGCAATCAAATTTCATTTTCAAATTTTTATTATCTTTCTTAATCATGTCATATTTTTCAAGCAATAATTGACAAAATGCAGAAAGCTCTTCATATGACATGTTATTATCCTCATCCTCGGATTCGGTAGTTACCTCAAGGGGGTTGTCCTCTTGGACCATATAGCACTTGTTGGAGGTGTCACTTCCAACATCCGAATCGCTCCCCGCATAGTATTGATCTTCTTCGCCAAGGGAGATGTGGGTGTTCCAAACTACAAAAGCCGAATCAAAGTTAGAAACTCTAGATAAATAAACATCATCTAGGGTAGACTTTAAAGCATTAAGGGCTTTTGCATTAGCCTCAAAATTCTTACCATCTAAACAATATGCATTATTAGTAGTGGCAAGATAAACATGAATGCCTAGGGCCTTGAGGTACAAAGACATCTTAACCTTCCAAATTTGGATGTTAAGAATGTCAAAGGTGGGTGGTGACATGAAGTCCATGGTGTGTGTACAGATATTGTGATTAGCCTAAAATGAGGATCTTTAACTCTAGGTTGTGAGACCCAAATTCAGAGTGTTGGCCCAAGGTTACAATCACCCATGATTAGTGTATTTTGATGATTACAAAACGTATTAGTTATTTGTACTAATAACATTTGTTGTTTAAGTGTGTTTCAGATTTCTATTCATTCTAGAAGTCTTCTCTCACAAATACAAGGATTTGGACTCAAGTCAACTCCAATTGGGCTCAAGGAACAAGTGTTGAAGATTATATGAAGAAGCCTATTGAAGATCTTGAAGTCCTTAGAAACATTGTAAGAAATAGAATGTTAAAGTTTGAGTATATGAAATTTGGCTCTAGGATTTGCACACACACTTGTTTCATATATTTCCTATGTTTTAAAAATGGTTATTTCTAAGTTTTATGCCTTAGTTTATATATACATGTACCAAAAGCTTTATATCTTGAAAATCTTGTATAAAACATGTGTATAAACTATTTTCTGCATAATACTTAGCTATATGTATTTTTAAAATATTTCTCAAAATTTTTCTAACTCAAAAACCAGCCCAGTTTTTCAGTTTCAGGCAACTCCGGCCGACGGCCCGGTCGACCGGCGATGTGTCTGGACATGCACTGTTTGTGCATGTCTGTCGGTCGACCGGACCGGTCGACCGACGGAGAGCAAATTGCTCATTTTGTTTCGGTCGACCGGACCGGTCGACCGGAAGAAGGAAACTGTGTTTCCTCTTTTGGGACGGTCGACCGGACCGGTCGACTGAGAGCCAACGGCTCTTTACAGCTGGCCTTGCGGTCGACCGGACCGGTCGACCGCCAAGCCTGCTATAGCCTAACGGCTCTTTCCTCTTTGGGCTATTCTGAAAAACTGTTTTTGTTTTCAGCTTTAACAGATTTTTGGAGAGTTGTTGGGGAGCTTTTTCAGAGAAAATAAGACCAAAAGAAATTGTTTTTAACCTATTTTTAACCCTATAAATAGAGGAGAAGTCTCTCTTGCATATTACCAAGAAAAATCCTCAAGTTTGTATTGTTTTCAAAAGAGAAAAGAAAAGAGTTTAAAGCTTTCATTCCAATTCTTTTTGAGCTTGTTTTTCAGTTGTGTTTGATTACTAATATCACTCTACAACTGAAGTTTTTCTCACCACACTTCATAGAGCCAAAAATCCTATACTCATTCTATAGTGAAGTTGTAATTGAAGTGAGAGTGTTTGTAAAAGAGTTTGAGAAATAGTGTAGTGATCTTGTTGTGATCACTTTGATCTTGTAATCCTTTCCTTGTGGAGCAACCTCTTCGGTAGAGGTCCTTTGTACTCGGTGAAGCTCGGTGCTCGGTCTTCGGTAGACCAAATTGTAAAGGCGTCCTCGGTGGATAGTGGAAACCCTTCACGGAGGTGAAGGCGGGGAGTAGAGCGGTGGCTCGAACCTCAAAACAAATCACTTTGTTTGCGATTGCCTTTGCGTCTAATTCTTGCTTTACTTTTCAATAGCTCCTTATTGCTTTCTATTGCATACTCGTGATATTGTTTAATTCTCTTGTGCTACTATTTACTTGCTTGTAATTCTTGCCATTTATTATTGTGTTTGCATCATTCTTCATATCATTCATTTCATACTTGTGTGTGCCAATCCCGTACTCATCCAACAAGAGCTTCACATAGCGCCTCAACCCATATCAAGGGGAATCAAGAGGAGTTTAGTCCAGAGCCTCGCAAGAGGAATTCGGCTACACTTGTTGAATTGTACTAAGTTGAGCCTCACTTGTTTTAGGTTCCGCATTTAGAGAGTTAAAATTTTTAAGATTAGCAATCACACCTATTCACCCCCCCTCTAGGTGTTTTTCAATTGGTATCAGAGCTTGGACTCTAGGATTTGGTTTAATAACCTTAGAGAAGATCCTAATTTGCTAATCATTTCATTCATATTCATATAGTAAAAATGGCCGATGGTATTATAACCCCTCCTAAGTTTGATGGACTTAACTTTCCCATATGGAAAGTTAAGATGACCGTATTTTTGCAATCTCTAGGTAGCCGAGTTGCAAAAGCCGTGACTAAGTCTTTTAGTGTACCCCCCGGTGACGAATCCACTTGGTCCGAAATAGAGACTAAGGAATTCGATGCCAATGCCAAAGCTCACTATGCACTTCTACAAGCCCTTAATGATGATGACATTTCTAGGGTTATCCATTGCAAATCCGCATATGAGATTTGGTCACACTTGATAGTCACTCATGAGGGGACCTCACAAGTAAAGAAGGCTAAGATTGACCTTCTTCGGTCCCAATATGAAACATTTAGCATGCAAGAAAATGAAACCATAGATGATATGGTTACAAGATTTACCAAGATTACTAATGGACTCTCTTCTTTAGGTGAAGATATCAACAATGATCAAAGAGTAAGGAAGATCATCCGTGCTCTTCCTCCTTCATGGGAAGTTAAAGCAACAACCTTGAAGGAACTCAACGACAATGAAGAGATGGAGCTTATAGGTCTCATTGGGAACCTCAAAACCCATGAGATGGAAAGGAAAGCAAGGGAGGATATGGCTCCTTCCAAAAAGAAGACTATCGCCTTCAAGAGTCAAGCTACACACTCTGATGAAGACGATGAAGAAGAAGATGATGAGGAGCTCTCACTCCTTGTTAAGAATGTCCGGAGGATGTACAACAAGGCGAAGTACCAAGGTAGAAGAAGATGGCAAGGAGGCAAAGAAGAAAGAAGGATCACTTGTTTCAATTGCCAAAAGCCCGGACACATTGTTGCGGAGTGTCCGGACAAAGCTAAGCCCTCCACATCAAAGAAGCCCTACAAGAAGAAGGCTATGAAGGCAACTTGGGATTCGGAGACCGAATCCGAGGAAGAAATAGACACCGCCAACATGTGCTTCATGGCTAATGAAGGCACAAGCAAGGTAACCTCTTCCCCTTCTCATGATAATGAACTTTCTATTGATGTGTTAGAAGAGGCTTTTGTTGAGTTGTCACAAAACTATGATTTCTTAAAGAAAAAGTATCTTAAAATGAAAAAGGATAATGAATCTTTAAGTCTTCAAGTTTTTACTCTTACAAAGGAAAAAGATGATTTGGTTTCCACTTTGGCCACTACCAAAAATGATTTTGAAAAATATAAGATTTCTTGCAAAGGTAAGGCCCCACTAATTGATTCAAATGAAGTTACTATGCTTAAGGAAAAATTAGACTCATTAAGTGTTGTTTTGAAAGATTGTGAGCTTAACAAGAAGAAAATTGAGGCTATGTTTCCTAAGAAACAAGCCCCAAAGAAAAATGCTCATGCTCATGTTCATGTTCATGCTACACAACCTAAACAACATGGCAAAACCCCAAAACATGCTCACACTACACATACACATCATGCATTCATGTATGGTAGAGTGTTCTCATGTTCACATTGTGGACGGAAAGAGCACTTAGCCAATTTTTGCTATGATAGATTAAACGTTTCACGTCATAATGTTTGGGTTCGAGGCACTAACTTTAAAGGACCCAAGAAAGTTTGGGTACCAAAAGCAACAATTATGTTAAATGATGTAGGTACTTTCCAAATCCCAACGACGTAGAGGATTGTGGTATCTTGATAGCGGTTGCTCAAGGCACATGACTTGGGACATCAACAACTTTGCAACCCTATCAAGA
This sequence comes from Agave tequilana, assembly GCA_038442645.1. Taxonomy (NCBI): domain Eukaryota; kingdom Viridiplantae; phylum Streptophyta; class Magnoliopsida; order Asparagales; family Asparagaceae; genus Agave; species Agave tequilana. Next base: position 39,851 of record JAVJIF010003407.1, on the reverse strand, counting down.
TATCATGAAGGTGGCACCGTCACCTTCGGAGATGACGCCAAGGGTAAAATCATCGGTATTGGTAATGTAAAACTTGGCACCTCTCCTTTAATTGAAAATATAGTTTTAGTTGATGGCCTCAAGCATAATCTCTTGAGTGTTAGTCAACTTTGTGATAAAGGTTTTGATATTGTTTTTGATAATGTTGCTTGTAAAGTAATTGATAGAACTTCTAATGTTTGTGTATTTTTCGGTTTTCGTGAAATAATGTTTATATGATTGATATGTTAAATATGTCTTGTAATATTACTTGTTTGAAAGCCCTCGATGATGACTCTTGGTTGTGGCATAGGAGATTAGGGCATATTTCTTTTGATCACATTTCTAGGTTAAACACAAAGGAAATGGTGAAAGGTATTCCTTGCTTGAATTTTGAAAAGGACCGAGTTTGTGACGCATGTCAATTTGGGAAACAAACTAAGTCTTCTTTCAAGTCAATTAAGGATATCATGACATCACGTCCTTTGGAGTTAATCCATATGGATCTTTTTGGCCCTACACAAACCAAAAGTCTAAGTGGGAATAGATTTGCTTATGTTTTGGTTGATGACTTTTCAAGATTTACTTGGGTTTTCTTTCTTGAACATAAAAGCCAAGCATTTTCGTATTTCCAAACTTTCAAGAAAAGAGTTGAAAAAGAAAAAGATGTTTCGATTTTGAGAATAAGAAGTGATAGAGGAGGTGAATTCATTAACCAACCCTTTACCACTTTTTGTGATGAACATGGAATAAAGCATGAACTTTCTTGTCCTAGAACTCCACAACAAAATGGAGTAGTTGAACGGAAAAATAGAACATTACAAGAGATGGCTAGGACAATGCTAAGTGAATATGGTCTACCACATTATTTGTGGGCTGAGGCCGTAAATACATCATGCTATATATCAAATCGTGTTTTCTTGTGTAAAAATACTACTAAAACTTCTTTTGAAATGTATTTTTCTAGAAAACCTAATGTTTCCTATTTTAAAGTTTTTGGTTGCAAATGCTTTGTTTTAAATACAAAAGATAATTTAGGAAAGTTTGATGCTAGATCTTATGAGGCTATTTTTGTAGGTTACTCAAACACTAGTAAGGCTTATAGAGTTTTCATTAGATCATCATTGACTATTGAAGAGTCTATTCATGTTAAGTTTGAGGAATCTAACAAGTTTGTTAAGAATGTTATAGAAATAGATGCATTGGATGAAGGTTTGGAGAAAGTGACCTTGGAGGATGCTTCTACTATGGGAGACAAACCAAAGGATGATGAAGGAAGCGAAGCTAAGGTGGAAGAGGTACAAGGAAATGAAAATCAAACACATGAGGTGGAGCCTACTCAACCACTATCAAAGGATTGGAGATACAATCCACATCATCCCAAGGACCTCGTCATAGGTGAAGTATCAAAAGGGGTAACTACTCGCTATAGACTTCATGACTATTGTGGTAACTATGCATTCATTTCTCATATTGAACCCAAAAATGTCCTCGAAGCCGAGGCCGATTCATATTGGTTGCTAGCCATGCAAGAGGAGCTCAATCAATTTGAGCGCAACCAAGTTTGGCACCTTGTTCCTAGGCCCCACGATAGACCAACAATTGGTACTAAGTGGATCTTTAAGAACAAGTTGGATGAATCGGGTAATGTAGTTAGAAACAAGGCTAGGTTAGTTGCCCAAGGTTACACTCAAATCGAAGGGATCGATTTTGAAGAAACCTTTGCACCCGTAGCACGGCTTGAAGCCATACGGATGACACTAGCTTTTGCCTCATATAAAGATTTCAAATTATTTCAAATGGATGTTAAAAGTGCTTTTCTAAATGGATTTATTGAAGAGGAGGTGTATGTTGAACAACCCCCCGGGTTTGTTGATCCTACACATCCAGATTTTGTTTTTAAATTAGATAAAGCTCTTTATGGTTTAAAACAAGCCCCTAGGGCTTGGTATGAAAGACTTTCTTCATTTTTGATTTCAAATGGTTTTAAGAAAGGTAAAATTGACACAACATTGTTTACTAAACATGTAGAAAAAGATATTCTTATTGTACAAATTTATGTAGATGATATTATTTTTGGTTCTACTAATGAATCTCTTTGCAAAGCTTTTGAGTCATGCATGAAGGATGAATTCGAAATGTCTATGATGGGGGAACTCAACTATTTCCTTGGACTCCAAATCAAGCAAAAGAAGGATGGGATCTTCATCAATCAAGCCAAGTACACAAAGGAACTAATCAAAAGGTTTGGGCTTGAAGGATCGAAAGTAAGCAAAACTCCCATGGCAACAACTACAAAGCTTGACAAGGATGAACAAGGTAAAAGTGTAGACATTAAATTATATCGTAGCATGATTGGTAGCTTGCTTTATTTGACGGCTAGTAGGCCGGATATTATGTTTTTCGTTTGTCTTTGTGCACGTTTTCAATCTTGTCCTAAAGAATCTCACATAATTGCGGTTAAACGCATAATTAGATACCTTAAGGGCACTATTGAAATGGGTTTGTGGTATCCTAAAATCGGATTATTTGAAATGAAGAGTTTTTCGGATGCCGACTATGCGGGTTGTAGGGTAGATAGGAAGAGCACAAGTGGAACATGTCAATTCTTAGGTAATTGTCTTGTATCTTGGTCTTCCAAAAAGCAAAATTCGGTAGCCCTATCAACCGCCGAGGCGGAGTATGTTGCAGCCAGAGCTTGTTGTGCACAAGTTCTTTGGATGAAACATACTCTCCTTGACTATGATTTACACTTTGATCATGTTAAAATATTTTGTGATAATACTAGTACTATTCACATGACAAAGAATGCAAATCAACATAGTAAAACCAAACACATTGACATTAGGTATCACTTTCTTAGAGATCATTATGAGAAAGGTGATATTGAGATTGAATATGTTTCTACCGATTTTCAACTTGCCGATATTTTTACTAAACCATTAGACTATGCTAGATTTTCATTTATTTGTGGTGAGTTGAATGTTTGCATTATGGATTCTTAAAAATAAATTTATTTTTTTTCAATTGGTATTTTAACCCTTTTTGATGTATGACAAAAAGGGGGAGAATAAGTTGTTTAAGAGTTTGCTTTGAATTTGAATAAGTTTAAGAGTTTGATATTTTGAATTTGTTTGAGTTTGTTAAGTTTGTTTATTTAAGTTTTTGACAAAACTATTTTGCCTTGAATGCTTTATGTATTGTGCTTCCATAGTCAAATTTTTATACATAGCATTATTTGAGGGGGAGTTTTTCAAACTCCTCTTCCATGTTTATTTAAATAACCTATATGTTTTGTCATCATCAAAAAGGGGAGATTGTTGGCCCAAGGTTACAATCACCCATGATTAGTGTATTTTGATGATTACAAAACATATTAGTTATTTATACTAATAACATTTGTTGTTTAAGTGTGTTTCAGATTTCTATTCATTCTAGAAGTCTTCTCTCACAAATACAAGGATTTGGACTCAAGTCAACTCCAATTGGGCTCAAGGAACAAGTGTTGAAGATTATATGAAGAAGCCTATTGAAGATCTTGAAGTCCTTAGAAACATTGTAAGAAATAGAATGTTAAAGTTTGAGTATATGAAATTTGGCTCTAGGATTTGCACACACACTTGTTTCATATATTTCCTATGTTTTAAAAATGGTTATTTCTAAGTTTTATGCCTTAGTTTATATATACATGTACCAAAAGCTTTATATCTTGAAAATCTTGTATAAAACATGTGTATAAACTATTTTCTGCATAATACTTAGCTATATGTATTTTTAAAATATTTCTCAAAATTTTTCTAACTCAAAAACCAGCCCAGTTTTTCAGTTTCAGGCAACTCCGGCCGACCGGCCCGGTCGACCGGCGATGTGTCTGGACATGCACTGTTTGTGCATGTCTGTCGGTCGACCGGACCGGTCGACCGACGGAGAGCAAATTGCTCACAGTTTGTTTCGGTCGACCGGACCGGTCGACCGGAAGAAGGAAACTGTGTTTCCTCTTTTGGGACGGTCGACCGGACCGGTCGACCGAGAGCCAACGGCTCTTTGCAGCTGGCCTTGCGGTCGACCGGACCGGTCGACCGCCAAGCCTGCTATAGCCTAACGGCTCTTTCCTCTTTGGGCTATTCTGAAAAACTGTTTTTGTTTTCAACTTTAACAGATTTTTGGAGAGTTGTTGGGGAGCTTTTTCAGAGAAAATAAGACCAAAAGAAATTGTTTTTAACCTATTTTTAACCCTATAAATAGAGGAGAAGTCTCTCTTGCATATTACCAAGAAAAATCCTCAAGTTTGTATTGTTTTCAAAAGAGAAAAGAAAAGAGTTTAAAGCTTTCATTCCAATTCTTCTTGAGCTTGTTTTTCAGTTGTGTTTGATTACTAAAATCACTCTACAACTGAAGTTTTTCTCACCACACTTCATAGAGCCAAAAATCCTATACTCATTCTATAGTGAAGTTGTAATTGAAGTGAGAGTGTTTGTAAAAGAGTTTGAGAAATAGTGTAGTGATCTTGTTGTGATCACTTTGATCTTGTAATCCTTTCCTTGTGGAGCAACCTCTTCGGTAGAGGTCCTTTGTACTCGGTGGAGCTCGATGCTCGGTCTTCGGTAGACCAAATTGTAAAGGCGTCCTCGGTGGATAGTGGAAACCCTTCACGGAGGTGAAGGCGGGGAGTAGAGCGGTGGCTCGAACCTCGAAACAAATCACTTTGTTTGCGATTGCCTTTGCGTCTAATTCTTGCTTTACTTTTCAATAGCTCCTTATTGCTTTCTATTGCATACTCGTGATATTGTTTAATTCTCTTGTGCTACTATTTACTTGCTTGTAATTCTTGCCATTTATTATTGTGTTTGCATCATTCTTCATATCATTCATTTCATACTTGTGTGTGCCAATCCCGTACTCATCCAACAAGAGCTTCACATAGCGCCTCAACCCATATCAAGGGGAATCAAGAGGAGTTTAGTCCAGAGCCTCGCAAGAGGAATTCGGCTACACTTGTTGAATTGTACTAAGTTGAGCCTCACTTGTTTTAGGTTCCGCATTTAGAGAGTTAAAATTTTTAAGATTAGCAATCACACCTATTCACCCCCCCTCTAGGTGTTTTTCACAGAGCACTTGGCTCTGATACCAATTGAAAGTTCACCTAGAGGGGGGTGAATAGGTGATGGCTAATCTAATGGTCACTTAATGCCAAAAATGCGGAAGCTAAAAGCAATTATGACCAAACAAACTATTACACTAAACACCACGTATAACACAAGAGTGTTGCCGAATTCCCCGTGAAGGGCTCTGGACAAACTCCTCTAAATTCCCCTTGAATGGGTTGAGGTGCCGCGTTGGCTCTCTTGATTGAATACAAGTGTTAGCAAACAACCCAAGCATGTATGTCAATGAGCACAAATGAATATATCAAACATATAAAGATAGACAATAAAAGTATGCAAGATATAAAGACAAAGAGAGAGAGAGAGAGTGAGCAATCGCAAACACAAGAGATTTGTTTCGAGGTTCGAACACACTTGCTCTACATCCCCGCCTTCGACACACGAAGGATTTCCACTATACTCGATCCCAATGGATCACCCAGTGCCGCAACACCTACAACTCTCGGACTCCCTAGTCCGTACACACGCAAGCCCACCGGCTCGCCGAGGCCGCACCTCAAACAAGAGTTCGCACCCGAACCTGAAACACCGAGTCCACACTAGGACCCGAAACAATGCGAACACAACTGTCCGCCTTCTCAAAGAATAAAGTAGAACTTTGGTGATCACAACTCTTGATCACCTAAAATCCTCTCACAATAACACTCCTATAGAATGAATAGCTCAATGGGTTGCTCAAGTGTTTGTGAGAAAAACAAGGAAAGAGATGGTGGAGGAAAACTCAAAGAATCTCTTTTAAACACTCTTAATAAAAACCCCCTTTTGATTGGAAGTATTAGCTCTCAATTTTGTGGAGAAAAAACCTCTGAAAAGAGTAGGAAAAACTGGCACACAAACTCTCCAAAAATCTTGGTGAAAAACAATGCCCAAACCCCCAAATTTATAGGCTGTCAAAAACTAGCCGTTGGGGTCTGTCAGACCTGTCGGTCGACCGCCCGGTCGAGAATCCGACCGTTGGAGCCTCCGGTCGACCGCCCGGTCGACCAAAAGAATAGAGAGCACTGCTCTCAGTTCCGGTCACTGGGTCGGCAGACCGGCCATCTGCCAGGTCAAGGCGTGCACGTCGTGCACATCGGTCGACCGAGCCGGTCGACCGACTTCAGCCCTAGTCGACTTGTTAGGTCGACTAGTCGACTTGGCTGAAGCCTGAAACAAAAATCTGATAAGGGATTTAAAACTTAGTCTTTTTGATTGAAATAAAATCCCATAAAATACTTAAAAAATCTACAAAAATAGTTTTACCAATATACTTTGATCAACAAACATACTTGCACAAAGTCAAGGCATGTTATAAAAGATTTGGACTATTTTTGTAATATGGAAATATTGGCTCAATTGAAAACTTGTATTTTCTAAAACTTGTTTTCCATAAACTTCTTCATGATACAAAAATAAGATATTTTGAATTCATTAAAGCATAATGTATATGGATATGATCCACTACACAAATAAGATGAAATATCTAAGTTTTGACATTAAGCTCTAAACTTGGTTTTGGATAAAAGATATGTATATAAGGAATTCCAAAAACCAAAGTATTTTTCCAAAGTAAAAATCTTTTGTAAAAACAAAACTATCAAGAGTGTGTGTGTGTATAATACTTGAGCAATCCACCACCTACTCTATCCTTTACATTTTAACTAAAACAAAATCTTTCTAAAAACTAAATCTTATACCTAGACACAAGTCTTGATCTTGAAGTCTTCTCATCATCTTGACATGGTCCAAATGCAATCCAACGAGCTTGACTCCTCTTGAGTACCTAATGTGGTCTTGATGCATAGGCTCGTGAATCAACCGGTGCTAGCTCCAAAATATGACTTTAAATCCTTTGTTGAAGCTCCACACCTACTAAGATCTTGATAACAAATCTGTCACTAATTAAACACAAGATCATTAGTAAACATAACTACATGAGTTGATCATCATCAAAACTAGAGTGATGGGCCTTTGGGCCAACAATCATGACATAGATATAATAGTCCAAACTCTTCATTCTCACCGTTTGATCATTCTGATGTCACTAACCATTCTATTAGAGCCAAAGAATCATATTGTTTTGGAAAACAAGATTCCATTTCAGCACACCCATTTGAACTTGCCCAAACCCCAAATTTTGAAAACGAAATTGATATTTTGGCAAGTTATCCCTTTCCTGAAATTGAACTTGAGAATAAATATAATCCTGAACCTAAACTTGGTAATTCAATTCTACTTCCTGATTCAATAATGACTCTGGTGTTTTCACCTGATTTCAATCTTTTTCCCGAGTCAACATTGGATCATGTGCCAATTCATCGTGAAATTGAATCGCCAATCTTTGATGATTATCATATTGAACTTGACCAATTTCATACTTTTGAAAGTTTCATTGACAAATTGGCAAGTTCTCGCTTCTATGAAATTGAACTCAATGAGAAATGTGACCTAGATTCTCAAATTTGTGATCCAGTTCAAATTCCTGAATCAATATTGACTCCTGTTTTGTTACCCAACTTGAGTAATATTTTAGAGTCAGTTTTGATTTCCACACCTGTTATTCTTGAACTTGAATTACCAATGTTAAGTCACATTCCGTTGTTAGGAAATGAATGTGGACTTGAGTTTCAACTTCTTGATTTAGACCCACTTCCTGAACCAATCTCGACTCCTAAACCTTTACTTGACTTAAGTCACTTTTCTGAGTCGGTATTAGTTCCCGTACTTCCTAAGTCCAAGTCAATCATTCTATCTTTTCACACTCCATTTTGGACAAGGTGTTGATAAAATTGACTCCGAAATTATTTGTGAAATTTTAAAAATAGATGGGGTAAAATTCTTAATCAAAATCATTCATATATACATCATTTTAGTGGGTTATATTAGAGAAGTTTCTGATGGGTTCCTCTAAACTCCACGCAAATTAGACTGGGCTGAATTTCGTGGACCAATCATACCACCACCGAAACCACCACCATAAGGTAATATTTTCCTTCCCTTTCTTCATTTTCATGCATTTATGCATTAATTCATACATTGAGGACAATGCATGTTAGGTGTGGAGGAGGGTCTAACATAACTTAGGTTTTCCCTTTTATTAAAAATTAAAAAATTAAAAAATAACATTTTCTTTGCTTTTAAAAAAACTTTTGAAAAAAGAAACAATATTTTGACATATTTTTTGTAAGAAATTAAGTCAATTTTAAGGAATAGGAGAACCATAATTAGGATTTCTTATACTTGGTCAAAGTAAGATTATTTATTTATTTTTTAGAGTTAAGAAGATAATTTGTCAAAGTAATTTAGTCTTGATCTTTGCCTTGATGAAATATGCGCACTTTATACACTTACGCACTTTATACATGGTCACTCTCTAGGACTTCTTCCAGTAATAGTGTGCTGCATTCAATAGGGTCTTCGTGCATTGACGGAGGCTTTCTGTAGACCATCGATGATGAAGAGGGGGAAGGCACTATCTTACCCCGCGACAGACCGAACCCCAAGATCGGATTGCCATACATCTACCTAATGGCATGGTTCGCTCTTCATTATTGATCGTACACATATTTTACATTCTTTTCATTACACCTACATTTATCGTATAATAAATCTGCTAATTTTCTTGTCTTAAATATCTATTTTACAGAAGATAATAATGAAGAGAAAGAGGATTAAATCAAATAAATACTAGTTAAAATCAAATTTACCTAGATCTATTTGGTTAGCTGAGGATGATCCCAGATCTAGTTAGAATATATCAAAGATTGGGGCAAATATTCAGTTGAAGATCAGAGTAAATCAGAAAGATAACACCAAATGAAAACCGATAAAATTCGGATTTCTATAATTCTATTTTAATTAGCTAAAGATCAACTGAGGATAATGTCAAATACAGAGTCCAAATTCAAATCCAAAGGGATAAATGGATAGAGAGAAGATCAACGGATGAGATGAAGTAATTTTAACTTAGATTCTGACTGGATATATTTTAGTATTTGAATCATAACTTTCGCTATCGAATCCCAAATCTGATGATTCAAGATGATCCAGAAATAAGACTTAAAAGGCTACAACTCTCAAGTTGATCACTGTTTCTAATTCTATCATTTGATAAGTTATATTCAGAAATCAGCATGCCAATAAGCTACAGATCAGAGCTGAATATCCACATCAAATCAAGTTTGGAGATAAGGGGAGGATCCAAATTCAGAAATAGCCTGCTATCCTTATCTTTTAACTCATTTCCTTATCCATTTATATGCTATAAATACTCCACACATCAGAGGCAGAGTGGATGACCAAGCAGAGAGTAGAAGTTATGCTACTCTATAGTTTGTAATTTAGATTTTTAGTTTTCTTTTATGTAACTGAGAGGAGAGGAGATTTTCATGGAGGAATGAGAACAAACTTGTACTGAGGGTAACTCCAGTCTAAGTAATCTTTTCTTTCATGGTTATTTGAATTGAATCGAAATTTTCTTTTCTTATCTGTTCTTGTTTTTGTTTGCTTCCCTCTTCTGTATTTGTGAATCTAAATGACTTTGATAACCTCGAAATTGTCTTGCCCTTGCAAGTGCTGTTGATGGCTTATGGTGATGGATATCCGTTTCTATGGTAGTAGCTTGCCCCTTCATTTCATAATGTAAAATAGGAATGGGAAGATCCTATTTGTCATACTTGACTCGCCTTCAAACAAAGGTACATCATCGATACGGGTCAAAGGTAAGCAGGCGCCGAAGAGGTAAGTAAGTTTTTTAAGTTTTAACTTTCTTTTCTTTTAATTTTAGTTTAGATCACCAACATCACAATCTCCCAACTCTTTTATCATTCTTTTCAATTTCTTTATATATATATATCCATTTTCTATTTTCTCCACCTTCTCAATCTACCACTTTCTTCCTAATTTAACTTTAACCTATTTTCCTTTTCTTTTAAAAAAACTAAAAGCAGATCCTTAACCATTGAATATAACTTAAAAGAGAACTTGTTAAAAAAGTTTCCATCGCTAGTCTTTCCTTATGGATCACAACCCGCATAGCCACTTGCTACGCGGTAGTATTGAGCACCTTGCACATTCTATTCTTAAGTTCTAAAATTTGGTATTCTTGTGTGCAGGTAAAACATCAATCAATTGTCCGGCTATTATTCAAGCTAGGGAAGAGCCTCTAGAGGGTGTTTGGATGGTGCATCTTCGCCGGTTCGAAGGCTCTTCATGGTCACATATCTACGTGGGCGCGGTCCACAAATTCTTGTGCCGGCACGATGTATACAGTCTCTTCCGATATTTTCCCTACATCCGCGATGCGGGATATGGCGAGGAGTTTAAAGATGTCAGGGACAGTAGGACATCATTAAGTCGGGGAGTCTTCGAATGGCTGGTTAGCATCCGGCCTTCTAACATGGTATGCAAGAGCGGAGATACTTGCTATCTAGAGCCATACGTCCCCAGTCGGTTTGCTCGTCAGTTCGGATATGACCAACTCTACGTTGGCAATCCGAACACTAACCTGGCCTTTATGGGGAGCCTAATTGACGGCGCTCACGCTTGGCGATATTTCATTGCCGGTTGTACCGAGGTGCGGATGTGCATGCCATTGAGGACCCCGAATTTATTGATGACTTTGGGGTTCTACCAATGGTACCGGCTTTCTAACTCTGTGCCAACAGGATTTGTCATCAACGCCTTCAGTTTGAAATGGATTTCTCAGTGGATGAAGTAGAAAGTAACTGCAAAAGAGGAGGGCAAAAGAGTCCGGGTGCCAGGCATTCCGGAGTTTATTGCCACTGCTGACAGTGAAGCTTCAAACGCTGAAAGCCCTCGCTTCGAAGACGTTTCCGGTGCTGAGGTACTAAAGGATGCTCCCGGTGGGGTAGGCACGACCCCAATGGATGAAGTGGAAGGGGAAGAGGTGGAAGAAGATGATCCCGACATCCACTTCAAGCGGAAGCGAAAAGGTGGATCCCGCAGAAAGAGGGTGGTGAAGAAGCCCCGCCGCCATGCTCCTGTTATTACAGAGAGTGAGTCGGCTGTAGTTGCCCCTCCTCCTGCCCCGTTAGTTATCAAACTATGAAAAGCTATTCCAGGCTTGGGTAAGACCAGTTCACCTTTGCAAAGCTTTCTCCTTTTTTTATATTCCCCCTTCTTATGTAACTAACTTGTTTAACTTGTGATTCAGGAACCGAAACTGCAAAAAACAAGGGGATTATTATGATCCATTGTTCACCTACTGGGAGGCCGATAAAGGCAGCTACTTCATCGTTTCTGAGGATTCTGAGGGTGGTGCGGCTGATGTCGGTCCTTCTGGTGCTGATACTTTAAAAGAGAGCCCAATGGCCTCAAGCTCCAGGGAATGGGTTACAGAGCCCTAGGCGAGCGAAGGCGAACCGGACATTCTAGCTACAGAAGCCTTCAGGACAGATGAAGCCCTCCCTGAGATCACTTCTGGTGCTTCTCCTGCCACTACATGGGTTTCTTCTATGGAGCCTATTGGAGTTAGTGTTGCCATCGAGGGAGTCCCGGGGGACACTGTCGTTGAGGCAGTTGAGACAGTGTTTATCATGACTTCACCTCCCCTTGGTAATATTATAGTCATTTGTAAGCGACCCTTGCTCGATATTAATTATTATTTTGTCCCAACAAAGTACTCTTGCAAGTATGCCACCTGTGGATGCATCAACTTCAATGGATCCGGAGGCCTTTCTGGGAAAGTCAGGGAGGAGACAAGTACTTTAGCTGTTGTGGATGTCGCAGAGCTGGACGTCTTGTGTCGTGACCTACCTTCTTACCAACCGAAGCCTGCTGGTGATTTTATAGCGGCTGGGGAGATAAGGGCTGCTCTTCCTTTTACGGAACCGATCATACCCCAGCTAATCTGTTGGTGAGATGACAGTGGTTTCCCTGACGCCACCAGTCTTGGTATTAACCGACCTCAGGGAATCACCAGTCCGACATCTCTGACATTGGTTTTTGAGCCAGCTCTTCCTGGAGTAGTCACCAGTCCACCCTCTGTCATGGCCGGTGTACTGGTATCAATGAAGACTCCTCTCTGACCGCCAGTGATTCCTCGTCTTTCTCTGACCAGTGCTTCTGCTACTTCTTCTACCATTATGATAGTAAAATCGGTGAAAGTTTTATCTTCTGGAACTACTCGTTTGCCAGGAGTAATTAAAGCTGAGAAAGAATTTGTGACGGAGATGGTCGACAGCTTCTAAAAGAGCCTGAAGCGGTTTATTACCTTGATTTTGAAGGGCTCCACCACCTCATTTTCAGCTCTGAAGGTGGTCCTCTCTCGAAACATTGAGAGCATTCAAGATTTCAGAGGGGATGACCAAGCTGCCGCACTGGAGCTTCTGATGGAGAGGTTTGAGAAGGACGTGGGTGAGTGGCGTCACCTTAGTATTTCAGACTTGGATTCTTTAGTTGATGAAGAGCTTGAGCGCCTCATGGCTCAAATGCGAGAGGCTCATTTTGCAGCACAGGAAGCAGCTGCGGCGGTATCTTCAGATTTGAAATCCTTGCAAAGAAGGAAAATAGAAATTAGAGATGTCATTAATGCTTCCAATAACGCTCTTCTTAATGCTGAGGATAAGATTGAGAAGGACAAAGAGATGATCAAGAGGGCCAATCTTTTCCTGTCCAAGGTTGAACCGATTCTCCCTTCCTCTGCAAGGTGGAAAATAGTTTATCCATAGTTACCTCAGTGTCGTCCTCATAGAAGCGAGAGAGGAACCGATTCTTTAAATCGATCAAAGAATTGATGGAACCCGGTGAAAGGCTTCTGAACCAGTCAAAGGCCACTCCTTTAAGAGTACCAATAAATAATTTGACTATAATCACATCATTATCTATGACGTTACCAGTCTGAGACCAGAAGTAATAGATATGCTGATTTGGCGAGCTTTTACCATCATACATATGTAACATAGGTGGCTTAAACTTTGGCAGGTATGACACTGAGTCCCATTCAAGTGAGTAAGGACGAGTCAAGCATGCCTTTTTCAATTCATCCCTCTGAGCCAGGGATGCGTTCTGAGCTTGGATGCCTTTAAGAACTTCGGCATCCGATGGAAGAACTTTCCTTCGATTTTTCAATCTTAGGTTGTTCGTCATCATTATGCTCCTCTTCATTATGGCTGCTTCCGGTATCATTGTTATTCCAGTTGGTGAAGAGTTAAGCTAACATTTGTTGGATATTATCTAAAACTTCTTGCTCAGCCTTGGAGGTCTGCTCTTGAGCTTCCATCCGTCGGCGGAGGTCATCATTGCTGTTATCGGCCATATTAACCAAGACTCTACCTGTTTGCACAGAGTTAACCGTTGCTCAGAAAGTATATCACTTGCTTCTCCCTCCTTATCAGATCATTGGAAGAGACTTTTCAATGGTTCAGGTGACATCCCCCAATTGAAGAGGACGCTTGTTCATAATTATAGGGTATTGCTACCCTGGATCTTGTGCCTCAGAACACATCTTCTTGTCCTACTAAGATTTGGCTCAATCCAGGGCTATAGTCTGAGTCTAGAGAACTAAATGAAGGGGAGTTAGTACCTCGTCGCCCTCGTCTACTCCTGAGCGGTTCACGCCCCTTCCTATCATGTTGACGGATGCAGAGGGTAGATCTGGCGAATTTTGTGGTTTACTCTTTTTATGATGCTTGACAGGGGCTCGAATTGATAGTCGGTCAAAAACTGACCATCATACTGGAAGAGTAGTGGGTACTGGACCTAATCGGTAATGGACTGAATGGACCGTCACCAACTGACATCCTACTTGTTCACAGCAGGAGGGAGAGGTATGGAGTAGTTTTAACTTTCGTTTGTTAGTTAAGAACTGATCGGTCGCTGATACTGTATATTTATTATCACATGTTCATATTTATTATATAATAAACTCTGTTTTTAATCTTATTTATTGTCTAATTTATATGCAGGCCCATTGCTAAAGGAGAGGTAAGAGAAATGAGCCAGAAGTCCATCAAAATTCTGATTTAATTCAGAGTGAATTCAAAATCAGAAAATTAGAGCAGATAATAGCAAATCATAGAAGATAAAGTCAGTTAAAAACCAGTTAAAATAAGACTTTTACAAATCAATTGGTTAAAGCTGAAGATTAAAGGAGGTTTCGTCAAATTCAGAACCCAAAACTGCAAATCCAGGACCCAAAACTGCAAATCCAGCAAGAGATAAAGTCATATCGCAAAATCAGGGAGTACCACCCCCTGGGTGTGGCCACCTAGCCACACCCTTGCCGCGAAAACGCAACAAAAGTCATGTTTTCGCGGTTTTGTTGGATCAGTTAGGGGAGCGTTTGCTCTCTCTATATTCGTACGCTCTCCCTCGTTGGGTTTCAGCCTATAAATACTAGGTTTTTAGAGACTACATGGAATGATCAAGTAGAGATAGGTTCTTAGGACAGTTTTTCATTCTTTTTAGTGTAGGTTTTATTTTTATTTTATGTAATTTTTATTTCTTTGTAAGCATAGGTCAGATTGAGATTCATGTAAGTAAGAAAGAGACTTATGTTGAGAGTGACACTGATGTAACATCCTCCTTTCTTTCATAGTTTCTACAAGCAATCAAAGGTAACATCTTTATATTTTTCTTTGTTTATATGTTCTTCTTCTTTTTTCTACTTTTTCTCTTTTAGTTTTGATGAATTTCCAAGTGAATCTAGAAGCATCAGTATAGCCATGTTTGTGTGAATACCACCGATATTTCATGATGATGTTCTCCTCCTCAAGATTCCATGTCATTTCATTCTTTTTCGCCTTGATGATGTAATGCGAATGGAGACTGAGCTCGGTTTTATGGGTTATGCGTTGATCGCCTTTGAAGTAAGGTAAAACATGCAAGGTTTCCAGGTAAGTCATCTACCAGAGGAGGTAATTTTTCTTTTAGGTTTTCTTTCTTTTCTTTTAACTTTTAGTTTAGATCACCAACACCACAATCTCCCAACTCTTTTATCACTCTTTTTAATTTCTTTGTATAAATCTATTTTCATTTTATCCACCTTCTCAATCCACCACTTTCTTCCTAACTTAATTATTTTCCTTTTTCTTTTTAAGAACTAAAAGAAGATCTTTAACCATTGACTGTGACTTAAAAGAGAACTTACTAAAAACTTCCATCGCTAGTCCCTCCTTATGGGTCACGACCCGCATAGTCACTTGCTATAGCGGTAGTATTGAGTACTTGCACATTCTATCCTTAAGTTCTTAAGTTCTGTATTTTCTGTGTGCAGATTCTAACTCAATCAAATTTTTTCGCCGTTGTCAGGGAGGGATGGTAAGTAATTCTCTTTTTAAGTTTACATTTTTGGTTAACTCTCTTCTTTATTCTTAGTGTGCAGTGATAAATATCAAGGAGATTTTTGCTGCATTGGACATATAAGTGGCTTTGGACTCTGCTAAAAAAAGCAGAGCCCAGAAGCCCTCAGATTTGCTACATTCCATTAGCAATCTGAGTGAACTACTAACATGTATTTTTGTAGGTTGGCTGAATTGCAAAGCTAAATTATTGCAGCTATTTATTTTCTTGATTAACTCACTGTATATACTTTCTAACCTCAACAGTAAAATGACGTTTGTTAAATACTAAAAACGGTTTAGACTTTGCATTTAGGCACGTGTCTAATTCGTTTACATTTTACATCACTGTTGAAGAGTGCTGGAGCAAACGTACGTGTACATAGCATGTAGTATAGGAACACTTTTGAATTGTTTATATTGCTTAAGTGTTCCTTTTCATGTACACATTGCACTAAATTGATTTAAGGGCTTTTCCTATAAACAAGATAAGGTGGGGAAGTCATTACCCTCTCTTAACTCATAAACAATCTCCTCACTCACTAACCCAAACCTAAATAAAACTGAGTAGACGTTGGCCCTAGGGACATCTCAGACTCAATAGGAGACTGACCTAAGGGGGAAGTTGATTAGAATTTGACTCTTACCAAATCAGTGTTAAGGTTGGAGATTGAGGGATGAAACCCCAAAGATTGGTGGTTTGGCATAATTAGACTCATTGCTTAGGCACGGATACCTCCCACTGATCTTGCTCCTATCTGGCCGATTAACTTGTGGTCAGATTCTATAATATAGCCCCCGTGGACAGTCTAACTAGTTAGGAGTCGTCTAGGTCTAAGGTTTACCCTAACATAGGTTAGATTTTTTCTTTTTGTTTGTTTATTTGTTTGTTTGATTTTGACATTTCTTGTGTGATATGGCTTATAACAACAATTTTTTTAATTTTAATGGTAATCCATGTTACACCCTAACCTCTTTTTCGGATATTACAACCCGACATATCATAACTTTATCTAACCTAGTGTGCCGTTTGGTCTTATCCGATTCAATACATGCCCCAGTTCCAATACTATGAACAAGACTGGAATAATCATCACTACTCTTCACAGAGTTAATGGGAATACAACTCCCCTGAGTCATATTGTCAACCATCTTACAACATCCAGCTTCATATACTCCGTCTCCCGAATAACCATTAGAAGAACCAATTGACTATGAAAAGAAGATGGAAGCCTTAGCCGAGCTTGAACGATGAATTCAAATTTAGAAGACTCAAAATCCCGTCAAACTTTTCAAGTCACAGATCCTTACTCTATTTTTAAAGAAAAACATACTGACTTAGAAAAGAGTATAGAATGTATGATTCAATTCCAAAGTGATCCACTCGAAATGATAGAAGCAAAACTTAGTAGATTGGAAAATATGTGTAGGAATAAGGAAACTCACCCTACCCAATCTTTGACTATTCCCAACACTTCTAGCCATATTGATGAAAACCAAGAATCATGGTATCTTGAAGACTTGACCAAAATTCAATTTACCACAAAATCTTTAACTTGACCAATATCAACCCAATGACGAATTGGAAAGTTTTTATTTTAATGAGATTGAACTTGATCACAAATGTGAACTCGATCCCCAACTTTATGATTCAATTTCCATCTTCGAACCTATGTTGACTCTGTTATTCTTACCCAATTTGGACCAATTCCCGAGCCAACATTTATTCCCGTGCCCATAAATCTAGAAATTGAATCACGAATTTTGGATAGTCACATTCCATTTATGGGGAAAGAATGTGAATTTCAATTTTCGGATTTGGACTCAATTCTTGCACCAAAACTAGTTCTCGAACCCAAAGTTTGATTTTTCTAAGTTAATATTGGTTTTAAACCTATCATTCTTGAGCCCAAGTCAACCATTCCACCAAATCACATTCTTTTGTTGGACATAAGTATAGACCATGATAACTCCGCGATGATTTTCAAGACTGGTCATGTAAAAGGAATAAGTTTCATGATAGGATCTTTCCTGACCCTATTCATATTGGGGACTATAAATATGTAAATAAAAAAGAGGTCATAAAGGTAGATTCCGTGAATCACCATATTATCTTAATTGGGTAGTAACGCTTGACCCAATCAGACCACCACCGGAACCACCACCATAAGGTAATAATTTCTTCTTTTTCTTCTATTTCATGCATCTATGCATTAATTCATACATTGAGGATAATGCATGAAATAAGTGTGGGGGAGGGTTCTAACATAACTTAGGTTTTTCTTTTATTAAAAAAATTAATATTTTCTTTACTTTTAAAAATTTTGGAAAATAGAAATAATATTTTGACATATTTTTTGTAAGAAATTAAGTCAATTTTAAGAAATAGAAAAATTATAATTATGATTTCTTATACTTAGTCAAAATAAGATTATTTATTTGATTTCCAAGGTTAGGAAGAAAATTTGAAAAAGTAATTTAGTCTTGATTTTTACCTTGATGATATATGCATGGTTTATACACTTTCACACTTAGGGTTCAAAACAAAGAATCTTATGCCTTATTAAAATATATATTTAAATCTTTTGATTAAGCTGGGTATTTGTGGCTCATAAAGCATAAAGTATTCATGCCTAAAAGCGGTTCATATAATAAAATCCTTAGTTTTGTGGCCATGTTTGCTCGAGCTCTAAAGTCCTTGGGTGTTTTCTCACCCGGTGCTCTAAGACCATTTGGTTTGTGAGTCACCGATTAAAGGCTCATTACATGGGCAAATTAGAAAGCCTAATAAAACTAAGGAATAATACAACCGAAAATAAATAAACAAATAAATAAGGCATAGAGTTAGAGTTAAAGAACCCTTAGTCAAAATTTCACGGTCACGAAGGTGCATATGACTTAGGGTAAAGTAACAGACTAGATGAGAAGTACAATTTGACTTCTTACTTTGATTGATAACAAATTTTTAGATAGAGACTAAGTTTAAAAATGAAAAATTCAATTTTTCTATAACTTATAGATTACTTGAACTCTTACAATAATACTTCAAATATTTTTCTCTTTCAAAATGCTTTTCGAAAATACTAACTCTTTGTTTCTCTATCTTTATGGATTTTGTTAGTGTAATTCACTAAAAACCCATACAAGATAAAAATCATCCTCTAGGGGGAACCTAGAGGTTTAATGGCTTCTTACACATAATCAGTGCAATCGTGTGACCTGCGAAAGTGGTCTAATAATTTTTGGTTTAGTTTTGTTGTTTGCTCAAGGACAAGCAAAAGATAGGTATGGCTGATCAGCACAATTTTATATCATTTTTATGCTCCTAATTATCTATTATTTGTATATAAATAATGCTACTCGGGTATATTTGATTATATTTTGCATGGAACAGGTAAAAGGAAAAAAAAAAGGAATCCGGTTACTTTCAGCAATAAAATCACGCAATTTGTAAAACATTGAGTGTTGCTTTCCAAACATGTTACAGTGTTTTGACCATAAGTTTAGATACAGAACTCTGAAAGAGGTCATTCAAGATGTCTACGGAAAGAGAATTCGAAGATCTACAACTTTGCTGTTGATAATTTTTGCTGATTCGACTGTTTGAATGCCCGTATTGGCCATTTATAGAACCAGCCTGAGTCAAAACTGAATTAATATGTAATATTTTTTATCTGAGGGGCTTTTCTGTAAATATTCCTTACTATATAAGGAATAGAGAGGGCTGCTGTATGGAGGCGGCGGTCATCTAGGTTTTTTTTTATTTTTATTTTTTTTATTTTGAAAAATCATGCGAGCATAATCATTCATGGAGGCTGTTTTTCTGTGTGGGTTCAAATTACGCCCAGCTTTTGGCTTCATTCTTTGATTGCGACCACTTTATTCTGATTATTCTTTAATATTATTATTTGATTCATCCTCCTTGAGCAAAATTTTCCCTTTGAATTTTTCTTTGCCATTTGGTACCAAATCATTGCTGTGAATCATCGCGGTCATTTCTTCATTTTCTGAGAACTAGGCTCTCACTGGATTCCGTGCAAGCATAGAAGGTTGGGGATGTTGGGGTGTCCACAAGCCACAATGGATAAAAAAATTCAAGCACGAGGAGCTTGGTCTTCACCTCAATCCACACATCCGCAGACGGAGACGACCTTCGTTCGCGCGCGTGAAGAGGAGCATGTGGGGGGGTCCACTTCCACTTCAATTTCTTTTGCAAGCGCAGAGAATATGGCACAGCACAGGATTTCACATGTAATGTAATTGAATAGTTTAAGTAATTATTTAGTGTTAATTAATATAAGTTAGTTCAATTAATATAGTGACTTGCTGTCTTGAATTAAATAGTAATTTGTTTTAGTTATTTTAAGTATTTTCAGTTAGTTATTTGATTTAATTATGTCTTATCATGTAAATTAATTTGTGTTAACTAATGATGAGTAGCTAATTTCCCAGCTAGTGCCTAGTGGAGATGAACTTAAACTAAATTATCTGTGGTCACCCGTTAGATCCCCTATCTAGGTTTGTATGCACACCATTGACCGACAACTTTTAGGAGATTATTTCTAGAACAACTGGTTATTTGACAGGCTATGTATCGGGAGTTAATGGTCCATGCTTAGGCTTTTGTTGCATTTATGTTATTTGTTTAATTTAGTTAATTTACTTTTGATGGACCATGTGATGTAGATAATACCCTGTACTTAGATCTAGTGTTCAGACTTACTTTGCCTAATAGAAGTAGAGATTTGGTGAATAACAACATACTCGTGTGGAGACCGAGATTGACCACTTGATGCTAGCTTACGGGATTCAATCCTAGGTGCTTGACTTGATTTCTTAAATTGACATTTAGTTTAGAAACTCACTCAAAACCCATAAATCTTTTGACCAATTCGTGTAGAAGTGTTAAAACTAAAAAAACCACATGTCCCTGTGGATCGACTCTCAAAGTGCTACATCGAACGACCGTGCACTTGCGGTATTTTAAAATGAGGAGCGAAATCTCCGATCTTTATTTTAAGACATTATAACTCTTTCATCTTGATCTTACCCTTAAAATCAACTCATGGATACTAAACCACTCATATACTAGCTTATCATTTGCAGAAAATTTTCAATTTTTTTTAAGACTCCTAAAAGAAAATAAAGATAAAAAAAACCTAAAAGCAAAACAAAACAAAAAAAAAGATTTATTATATAGTAAATAGATATTAATAAGTCTTGTCTTGTGGCTTCAATTGCTTGAGTAATTAAGTCCGTAGGAGTGCCTTTACACTTATTGCCCTAAGACCATCTGGTTTGGGAGCATTGGCCTAAAACTCGCTATATGGGTAGCTGAGAAAGCCTAATAGGACAAGACAATATAAAAATATAATAATTTTGATTGTCAATTAGCTAGGTACCTTGACCTCAGGAAGCCTCGGTATCTACGCGAAAGATAATTTAAAAAAGTCTTAAAAAAAGAAGAAAAAAAATTTGTTATGTATGAAAGTTGTAATTAAATATTCCCACGCTTAAGAACTACATCACGATTACGGGGTACATCGGATCTGAAACTTAGGACAGGTGGTGTAAAGTTTTGGATTTGAGACTTTATTTTATAGCCAATATGCTATCTTGAATTGAGGTTTTACTTGAAAATGAAACTCGTAAAAATTGATGATCTTGCTAGCTAGTTAACTAAAAAAATTGATTTGTTTTTCTTTTCTTGATTTTTGGTTATTTTACTTTTATTTATTTCTTAATCTCTAACTTTCTTGGATTTTGTGGGTGTAATCTACTGAAAACTCTCACGAGACAAAACTCGTCCTTTAGGGGTAACCTAGGGGTTTAACGGCTTGTTGCACATGCTAAGTGCAACCGTGATTCCTACGAAAGTGAGTTAGGGTAGTTTAGTTTTTCTTTTATTAGTTTTGCTCGAGGACTAGCAAAAGATAGGTGTGGGGGTATTTGATCAGCACAATTTATATCATTTTTATACTCCTAATTATCTATTATTTGTATATAAATAATACTACTCGGGTATATTTGATTATATTTTGCAGGTAACAGGTAAAGGAAAAAAAAAGAATCTGGTTACTTTCAGTTACTTTCCAAATATGTTGCAGTGTTTTGGCCATAAGTTTAGGTACAGGACTCTGAAAGAGGTCATTCAAATCTCTACAGAAAGAGAATTCGAAGATCTACAACTTTGCTGTTGATAATTTTTGCTGATTCGACTGTTTGAATGCCCGTATTGGACATTTATAGAATCAGCCTGTGTCAAAACTGAATTAATATGTAATATTTTTTATCTGAGGGACTTTTCTGTAAATATTCTTTATTATATAAGGAATAGAGAGGGCTGCTGTATGGAGACGGCGGTCATCTAGGTTTTATTTTTTTATTTTTATTTTTATTTTGAAAAATCATGGGAGCATAATCATTCATGGAGGCTGTTTTTCTGTGTGGGTTCAAATTATGCCCAGCTTTTGGCTTCATTCTTTGATTACGACCACTTTATTCTGATTATTCTTTAATATTATTATTTGATTCATCCTCCTTGAGCAAAATTTTCCCTTTGAATTTTTCTTTGCCATTTGGTACCAAATCATTGCTGTGAATCATCGCGGCCATTTCTTCATTTTCTGAGAACTAGGCTCTCACTGGATTCCGTGCAAGCATAGAAGGTGGGGATGTTGGGGTGTCCACAAGCCACAATGGACAAAAAAATTCAAGCACGAGGAGCTTGGTCTTCACCTCAATCCACACATCCGCAGACGGAG
This sequence comes from Agave tequilana, assembly GCA_038442645.1. Lineage (NCBI taxonomy): Eukaryota > Viridiplantae > Streptophyta > Magnoliopsida > Asparagales > Asparagaceae > Agave > Agave tequilana. Next base: position 17,624 of record JAVJIF010003407.1, on the reverse strand, counting down.
ACGACCTTCGTTCGCGCGCGTGAAGAGGAGCATGTTGGGGGGTCCACTTCCACTTCAATTTCTTTTGCAAGCGCAGAGCATATGGCACAGCACAGGATTTCACATGTAAGGTAATTGAATAGTTTAAGTAATTATTTAGTGTTAATTAATATAAGTTAGTTCAATTGATATAGTGACTTGCTGTCTTGAATTAAATAGTAATTTGTTTTAGTTATTTTAAGTATTTTCAGTTAGTTATTTGATTTAATTATGTCTTATCATGTAAATTAATTTGTGTTAACTTAATGATGAGTAGCTAATTTTCCAGCTAGTGCCTAGGGGTGATGAACTTAACTAGATTATCTTGTGGTCACTCGTTAGATCCCCTATCTAGGTCTATATGCACACCAAATGACCGACAACTTTTAGGAGATTATTTCTAGAACAATTGGTTATTTGACAGGCTATGTATCGGGAGTTAATGGTCCATGCTTAGGCTTTTGTTGCCTTTATGTTATTATTTAATTTAGTTAATTTACCTTTCATGGACCATGTGATGTAGACAATACCTTGTACTTAGATCTAGTATTCAGACTTACTTTGCCTAATAGAAGTAGAGATTTGGTGAATAAGAACATACTTGTGTGGAGACCGAGATTGACAACTTGATGCTAGCTTAGGGGATTCAATCCTAAGTGCTTGACTTGATTTCTTAAATTGACATTTAGTTTAGAAACTCACTCAAAACCCATAAATCTTTTGACCAATTCGTGTAGAAGTGTTAAAACTAAAAGAACCACCTGTCCCTGTGGATCGACCCTCAAGTGCTACATCGAACGACCGTGCACTTGCGGTATTTTAAAATGAGGAGCGAAATCTCCCCAACAATGGCGGTGTGATCGGTCGCTGATACTGTATATTTATTTTCACATTTTCATATTTATTATATAATAAACTCTGTTTTAAATCATATTTATTGTCTAATTTATATACAGGCCCATTGCTAAAGGAGAGGAAGAGAAATGAGCCCAGAAGCCCATCAAAATTCTGATTTAATTCTGAATTAATTCAAAATCAAAAAATCAGGGCAGATCATAACAAATCAGAGAAGATAAAGTCGGTTGAAAACCAGTTAAAATAAAATTTTTACAAATCAACTGGTCAAAGCCGAAGATCAAAGGAGGTTGCGTCAAATCCAGGACTCAAAACTGCAAATCTGGCAAGAGATAAAGTCATATCGCGAAATTAGGGGTACCACACCCTTGCCACAAAAACGCGGCAAAAGCCACGTTTCCGCGGTTTTGTTGGATCAGTTGGGGGAGCGTTTTGCTCCCCCTATCTTTGTACACTCTCCCCCGCTGGTTTTTGCCTATAAATACTGGGTTTTCAGAGACTACAGGTAATGATCAAGCAGAGATAGGTTCTTATACCAGTTTTTCATTCTTTTTAGTATAGATTTTTATTTTTATTTTATGTAATTTTATTTTTTTGTAAGCATAGGTAGACTGAGATTCATGTAAGTTAGAGAGAGACTTATGTTGAGAGTGACACCGATGTAACCTCCTCGTTTCTTTCATAGTTTCTACAAGCAGTCAAAGGTAACATTTTTATGCATTTTTTTGTTTATATGTTCTTCTTTTTTCTACCTTTCCTCTTTTGGTTTTGATGAATGTCCAAGTGAATCTAGAAGCATCAGTATAACCATGTTTGTGTGAGTGCCAGCGATATTTCATGATGATGTTCTCCTCCTCAAGATTCCGTATCATTTCATTCTTGTCCTTCTTGATGATGTAATACGAATGGGGACTGAGCTCGGTCTTATGGGTTATGCGTTGATCGCCTCCGAAGTAAGGTAAAACATGCAAGGTTTTCAGGTAAGTCATCAATCAGAGGAGGTAAGTTTTTCTTTTAGTTTTCTTTCTTTTCTTTTAACTTTTAGTTTAGATCACTAACACCACAATCACCCAACTCTTTTATCACTCTTTTTAATTTATTATATAAATCTATTTTCTATTTTCTCCGCCTTCTCAATCTACCACTTTCTTCCTAACTTAACTATTTTCCTTTTTCCTTTTTCATAATTATAGGGTATTGCTACCCTGGATCTTGTGCCTCGGAACACACCTTCCTGTCCTACTAAGACTTGGCCCAAGTCAGGGCTATAGTCTGAGTCTAGAGAACTAAACGAAGGGGAATTAGTATCCCGTCGCCCCCGTCTGCCCCTGAGCGGTTCACGCGCCCTTCCTATCATATTGACGGATGCAAAAGGTTGATCTAGCGAATTTCATGGTTTACTCTTTTTATGATGCTTGACAGGGGCTCGAATTGATAGTCGGTCGAAAACTGATTGTCAGATTGGAAGAGTGGCGGGTACTGGACCTAATCGGCAATGGACTGAATGGACCGTCACTAACTGACTTCCTACTAGTTCACAGCAGGAGGGAGAGGTATGGAGTAGTTCTAACTTTCATTTGTCAGTTAAAAACTCTCGTAGATCGGTGTTAACCAAGCTTACACAATCTTGTTCGAAGACTTGAAGAGATCGTGTACTAGGTTGTCCAAATTGGAGACCTCTAGCCCTAAGGCTTCTGTTTTGAGCTTCAGGTGATTTAAAGATCACCTGAGCAGTAACATTAGCTTCGCTTGGCGAAGCTACGGTCGTAGCTTTGCTTCCAGATGCGAACTTGGCGCCGGAAAATTTTGGAAACAAAGTTATGGTGACTTCGCTTTTAGCACGCTGTGGTGTTTTACTCTTTGCCATACTGTGAACGTATTTAGCACTACAGAGTGTTTCAGTTCTAGCCTCGCGGCTAAGAACCGTAATAGTACACTTAGGTACCGGAGTTGTATTAGCACTGCTATCAGTACGTAAGAACGCCCTCTTAACTCCGCTCGTAAGGGTGAGGTTGGCATTAGGGACCATTGCTCTCAGGTTAGGCGAGGATAATGATTTTAAATTAGCCTCGCGGCTGGCATCGGCAATGATTGCAAACTGCACGGGCATCTTACCTTTGTCTTCGTGTGATAGGCGAAGTTGTGTCCCAACTTCGCCTAAGGCTTCGCGTGGAGCCTTTTGCTTCGACTTCCAGACCTGTTTGGTCTAAGAAGTTTTAGATTTACGGGGAACCGTCTAGCCTTGCGTTAGACGCTTTAGCCTCGGTTGAGACTTAGAGGGGCTGGAGCAAAGTTTACCCGTTTGCACGCACAGTTGAGGTTGATTTCTGCTCTGTAGCCACTGATGTTTTAGCTATCGAGACCCTCTGTGCTTCCGTATATGGAGCACTGGGCTATCCCTAGAGAGTAGTCTTTGAATTTTTCTTGGTGAAAGTGGACGACCAGTTTTCGACAATGACGGGCTTAGGATTCTGACGTTGCATTGCGACATTATCTCCTTGTTGCGGAAGAAGACTGAATTCCCAAGCAGAGTCGCCATCTTGTTTTCCATTGAAATTTGATCGGGGAAAACTTAAAAAGAGAATGATGAGCAAAATTAAAGTAATTAAAAGAAAATTACAGGTAGATCTCTTCTAAGATTTCTGGGAAAGTATGCCGGTAGGAATCTGAATAGCGCAATCACTTAATCCCTTTAATGATGCAATCAGTCAGGTGGTCAAGCTGCCACCTTGAAAGAATTTACTTCTTGCTTGGTTCTGAAAATCTATAGAAAGTAGAAGGCGTGTTGGAATCCTAATGAAAGAGAACTGAATCTCTGAGGCTTTGGAAGCAAACTGAGGCTTTGGAAGCAGGGGGCAAGAGAACACTTTTGCAAGAGATCTCCTCTCAATTCTTCCAAATTTTCCAGCCCTATCCTCTCTTGGCGAGGGCTATTTATAGCCCAATGCGGTGTAACCGTCCCCCCTTAAATTCTATAAGACTGAATCAGTTTTTATCTTCGCGCAAGGCTGAAATAACTTTGTCGCGAAGCTATCTGTGAGCTTCGGGCGGAGCTAATAAGTTCGTGTGAAGTATTATTAGCTATAGTGGCTTAATTGTCTCCACTTAATGCGGAACGAAGTGGGTGGGTGTGACCGCCCACTTAAAGTGGCATTAATCCCACTAAATTAGTAGGGTTCACCCATTAATCCCTTGTGAAATTTTGAAACGGTCAATTGATGACCTGGTTAAGCTCGCTGCGGAGCTAAATGAGAAGCTCTCTATGGGGGAAGTTATCTTTGTAGCCTCATGTGAAACTAAGACTTAGCTCATAGCTTCAGACGAAATTATCTTTGTAGCCTCATGCGAAGCTAAGACTTGGCTCATAGCTTCAGGTGAAGTTATCTTTGTAGCCTCATGCGAAGCTAAGATTCAGCCCATAACTTCAGGCGAAGTTATCTTCAAAACCTCGTACGAAGCTAAAATTTAGCCCATAGCGAAGCTGAACCATCTCTTCCTTCCACCAAAGCTAGGGAAAAGCTTTTAGCGCGAAATTCTTGGATCAGCCTCTGGCGGGGCTAAATGAGAAGCTTCATGCGAAGCTTATGGCTTTGGCCCTTTTAGTGATCTTGGATTTCTTCGAAACTAAGTACTCGATTAAACCTCGATTAGACTTGGCTTCATAGACTTGCTCTAGCTTCTCTTCAAAGGCAACTTTGGCTTATTGTCTAATTTACTGGATCAATAAAGCCCAAATTGCTACCTTGTCCTGGTCATCAGCTTGTTTGCGACTTATCTTTTATAAATGTTGACAAGTTAGACGTTGTTCAAACGTGTTGAAGAGGAATATGAGAGTTTTGTCTTTTTAGAGTGCCAACAATATATATTAAAAATTCTTTGATTAAGGTAGATATTTGTGCCTCATAAAACATAAGTATTCACACCTAAAAGAGGTCCATGCTAATAAAAATCTTAGTTTTGTGGTCTTATTTGTTCGAGTCCTTAAGTCCTTGGGATATTTTCTCACCCAATGTCTTAAGACATTCTGGTTTGGGAGTCACAACTAAAGGCTCGTTACATGGACGAATTAGATAGCCTAATAGAACTAAGGAATATTACCGCCATAAAATAAAAAAATAATAAAGCAAAAATTTAGAGTTGAAGAACCCTTAGTCAAAACATTTATGATCACACAGATGCATATGGCATAGGGTAAAATAATAGACTAGATGAGAAATACAATTTTAATTCTTATCTTAATTGTTAACAAGTTTTTGTATAGAGACTCGATTTAGGACTGACTAAATTTTGATAATCCTAAGACTTATAGATTACTTGAATTTTTGCAAGAATGCTTCAAATATTTTTTTTCTCTTTCAAAAGTTTTTAAAATACTAACACTTTATTTTATTTTTTTGTGAATTTTGTGGGTGAAATTCACTGAAAAACTTAGGAGGCTACAACTCCTCCTCTAGGGGAAACCTAGAAATTATAAGGTTTGATGCACATGCTCAATGTAGTTGTGTGACTTGCAAAAGTGGTCTAATAAATTCTTAGGTTTAGTTTTCTTGTTTTGCTCGAGGATGAGCAAAAGATAGGTGCAGGGGTGTGATTGTATACATATTTATATTTTTTTATTACATTCCCACATTTATCCTATAATAAATCATGCTAGTTTCTTGTCTTAATTTCTTATTTTGTAGGCTTGTCTTAATGAAAGGAGAGAAGATAAGACCACATAAAAACTAGTTAACTTCTGATTTAATTGAATATATGATTGAGGTTTCTACTTGCAACGAAAATACAGAATTTTAGAACTTAAGAATAGAAAGTGCAAGGTACTTAATATTACCGCGATAGTAAGTGGCTATGCGGGTCGTTATTCACAAGGAGGGACTTGCGATGAAAGCGTGTTGTAAGTTCTTTTTTAGTTCACTTGAAATAGTTAAAAGTTCTTCTCTTGTACTTGTAAATAAAAGGAAAATAAAGTTTATGGTTACGTTAAGAAGAAAGTGGTAGATTGAGAAGGTAGAGAAAATAGAAAATGAGTTTTTACAAAGAAATAATAAAGAGTTGAGAGTTGTGATTGGTGGTAATCTAAACTAAAAAACTAAAAGAAAAGAAGCAAAACCCTAAAAGTACTTACTTACCTCTTTCGATTGATGACTTACTTTGAATCCTTAGAAGACTTGCCTCATCTTGAAGGTGAGTAAAACATGGTAAATAGGATTCCCCATTCTTAGATTTAAACTATGAATTCAAATGCAAGCAGAAAATAAATAAAAACGGCTATCCATCACCATAAGCCATCAAGGGCACTTGCAATGATAAGGCAGGTTCGATGCTATAGGTTTCATTTGGATTATCATTAAAACCCGATAGAATAAGAGTAAAGGAGAAGAAGAACATAAAATTTTAAATTTGAATAAATAAAGTAAAATGAAAGAAAAGAAGAACAACTTACACTAGTGTCACTCTCAGTACAAGCTTCACTCTCATTCCTCCATGAAATCTTCTCTAGTCTCAGTTACATGAAAAAAAATAAAATTTATATAAATAAAAAAGCAAAAACCTAAGTTACAAACTAAATTACAGTCTAGCCTATGCTCTCTGCTGAATCGTTCTCTGTGGCCTAAGAATTTGCAGGTATTTATAGCAAAATGCAAAAGGGGGAGAACGTCTAAAGATAGGGAGCAAACGCTCCCCCTTATCTTACTTAACTGCCGCGAGCGTGGCTTGGAATGCGACTTGGGTATGGCACCTGCCATACCCAGGGGATCCAACTCTCAGTTTTGATATCTCATCCGTTTATCCAGCAGGTTTCTCGATTTGAGCTTTGGATTTGACGATATCGGTATTGATTTTTAGCCACCGAAATGGATTCATAAAAATTTGAATTTAATCAGTTCTTATTTGGTGTTATCTCTCTGATTTGCTCTGATCTTCAGCTGAATATTTGTCCTCAACCTTGATTTTGATTTGATCTGAATTTCAGTGGGTTTTTAGGCTTGTTTTCTCGCCTCTTTCATTTAGTATAGGCCCGCAAACAATTAGATAAAAAGATAATTAAATAACAGATTTTATTAAACAAAAGATATGAGAATATGACGATAAATATGCAATATTGGTGACCGATCAATATATTTGGTTAACTAAAGATAAAGCCAAATAAATACAGTTAAAATTGGATTTAAAAGAATCAATTTAGTTAGTTTGAAAAATCAAAGAGTTATTGTTAAAACCCAGAGATCCAAAAGAGATATTATCAGAAGATCTTTTCTATTGGGCAAGCGATTTTGTCTATATCTCCAACCTTATCTCCAATTTTATCAAAAAGATTTTTTTCTGATGGGCCAACAATTTGGTCTCATCTTCAATTACACTCTCCCTTATCTATTTCAACCTATAATTACCACCACTTCAGAAGGCAAAGTGGCACCACTCAGCAGAGAATTCAAGCTAGTTTTTATTTCTAATTTTAACTTAAGTTTTTTTCTTCTTATATAAATTTCATTTTCTTTATAGCTTAGGTTGAAGAGAAATTCATATGAAAAGTGAGAGTGTGGTTTTCAAGAGTAACACTTGATGTAACTTGATCATTTTTCTTATATTTTTTCAATGTAATTGAAGCTTGATTTTTATGTTATTGGTTGGCTCATCGAAAGTGAAGATATTCAAATCAAATTTCCCTTTTTTAAATGGTACTCTAACATTAGGTTCTCCAACATATGCCTTCTCATCAAGATAATCGCATTCATTCCTAAATAATTCATTAAGAAATAGCGAATCATTCTCTATACCTTCACTCTCTTCATCACAATTATTTTCAACAAAGTTTACCTCAAATGTTTGGTCTCTTATCTTACAAGGTTGTTTTTCTAAGTTGAAGACATTGACTTCTCTAGTCATGTCCCCAAAGGTTAATCTCATAAACCCATTCCTACAATTGATAATAGCATTAGCAGTAGTAAGGAATGGGCGCCCTAGGATAACATGAGTTTGAGCCCTAGGATTGGACACAGGTTATGTCTTAAGAACTATGAAATCAATTGGGTAGATAAACTCCCCGACCCGGATAAGGACATCATTAATTTCCTCCTTTGGAACATTCATAGAACGGTCAGCCAGTTGGATAGTGACTCGAGTCGGACTGAGATTGCCCAACCTGAGTTGTTGATAAACTGAGAATGGAAGCAGGTTGATACTTGCTCCCAAATCAAGAAGTGCATGGCTAATCTCGGCTTGTCCTATAGTGCAGGCAATGGTGGGATAACCCGGATCCTTGTACTTGACAGGGATCAGACCCGATAGTAGCTCACTAATGTTAGTGGCTAAGAAGACATTCTTGGGTACATTAGCCTTTCTCTTCTTGGTGCACATGTCCTTAAGAAATTTTGCATAGGATGGGACTTATTGGATGGCATCAAGGAGTGGTACATTTATCTTAACTTGATTAAATATCTCAATTATCTTATCCATGTGTGGATTTTTCTTGTTGTTCTTTAGCCTATTAGGAAATGGTACTATAGGCTTGTACACCTGACTGGTTGACTTATCTGTTTCAGATTCGTCAGATTTGGAAGGCTTGGGATTAGATGAGGTGGATGCTGGAGTGTGATTGTGCGGACTGAGATTGGGTGGTATTGACACTTGGTTATCAACTTTCTTTTCCGACCTCAATGTATGAACATCATTACATTGATTCAATGATTAATCCTTAACCAAATGAGCTTGTTGTGAATTCCTAGGATTCATAATTGGTTGACTGGGCAAGGTACCTTTTTGCCTCTCATGTCGTGGATTGGCTAAGTGGTTCATTTGACCTTCTAACCTCTGTATTGTTTGCATGAGGGAATCTTAATTCTTCATGTACCTTTTTATATTTCTCTCAAAGTCAGTCATTCTCCTTTCAAGCTGAGATTCTGAAAGGAGGATTGTGGAGCTTGGTTGGGAAAATTTTGTTGATAATGTGAAAAATTATTCGGAGGATTGTGAGGGTGATTTGAAAAATTAGGTTGATGATTGGAAGAACTATTGGAATGATGGAAGTGGCTTGCATGGTTTGACCGTAGGTGGTCATTATTTTGTTGGCTCCATAAGAAATTTGGGTGATTTCTCCGGCCAGGATTGTACGTTGGAGCGTAAGGATCATTGTTCGGCCTTAAAATGGCCACATTCATCTGTTCAGAAAAGTGTTGTTGAGTTTGAAATACAGGACACTCCTCAAATACATGATTCATGGCCGACAGTAAGTACAACCCGGAGTTGGAAATTGGTTTGGGCTGACTTAATTGACTGGACTTGGTTCCTTAGTTTCTAAAGCTTCCAGTCTTCTCGCTAGGTTAGCTAACTGAGCCTCGTTAGCTATGGATGATTCAATTGAATGGATACCTTCTTTTGAAGAGATAGAGTTTGGATTCCTAGAGCTTTCACTAGTAGGTTCCCATTGGATGGTCTTTTCAGCTAGATTCTCATATAAATCTCATCCTTCATGCTCATCCTTCTGCAAGAATCCCCCTTGGCACATACTTTCTAAGTGGGTCTTGGTTGAGTAGTCTAAACCGTCATAAAGAATTTGGGATTTCGCTATTTCTCTATTCCATGATGAGGACATTGGACAAGGAGGTCTTTAAAGCGTTCAATATACCTCCAAAACGGTTCACTAGATTCTTGCTTGAACTGCATGATGTTTTCCTAATGAGAGCGGTCTTGTGAATTGGATAGAATTTCTTCAAGAAGACCTTGATGAAACCATCCCAGTATGTGATAGAGCCGGCCGCTAAGCTGTAAAGCCATTTCTTTGCTAAGTTCTTAAGAGCGAAAGGGACAAATCTCAACCTAATAGCATCATCTACAAGGTGTGGAATTTCATCATTAGACATACTTTCTCAAATTCTCTTATGAAGAAGTAAGCATTTTGGACTCTAAGTCATGAAACTTGGAGAGTGTGTTGATGAATTGAGGCTTGAACTCAAAATTGTATTCACCAACCGATGGAAGTAGAATGCAAGATGGAAGTGAGGTTCTAATGGGATAGAACCTATCCTGCAATGATGTTGGTTGAGCCATAACCAGATCTGGTCTTGGTTCAAACTTGGGTGGTGATGTGTTTCTAGTCAACCTAGATGAGTTAGGGTCTCTTGACCACACTTGCATACACAAACACAATCACAATCACAAACAAGTTTACCAACAGTCAACAAGAGTAATCAACCAAGCCTAGTTTAAGATAACCTCGACCTAGACAACTCCTAACTGGTAGATTGTCCACAGGAGGTATAATGTAGACTTTGACCACAAGCTAATCAGCCAGGTCAGGGCAAGATTGGTGGGAGGTTATCTGTCAAAGACGTTCCTTAATTAAGTAACCACCAACCTTCGGGCTTTCAGCCCTTAATCCCCTTCCTAGACACCGATTTGGCAGGAGTTAAATTCCAACACCTTCCGCCTTAGGATAATCTCCTAGTGAGTTTGAGATGTCCCTAAGGCCAACATCTATCATATTTTACTTAAGCTTAGGTTGTGCATGCTTGGAGATGGTTTGTGGGCTAAGAAAGGGTAATGACTTCCCCACCTTATCTTGAATTGGGTTTTGCCCTTAGAATTTATTGTGCAAAGTGTGCAAGATATAGAAAAGTAACATTCAAAAGCAAAATATCACCCAAGAATGTTTCCTAAACTATATGCTATGCATACGTACCTTGTCTCCAGCTCTCTTCAACAGTAATTGTAAAATAAACGTAATTAGACAAATGCCTGGAATGCAAGCCTAAACGTTTTTTTAAGCAATTAACAATTACTCAAATTACTGTTGGATTAAAATAGGAATGTGAATAGCAGATATAGTAAGAATATAACGCACAAAAACTTAATTTTTGCAAGCACTATGTCCTGCAAAAAAGAGTTTTAGTAGTCCAACAAAATTTTCAACTTTTGCAACGCAATTTCTTGAAATTCTGTTTCCTACTTTCGAGAGTAGGGGCACAGAATAGCAAGTCTTCTCCTGCAAAGTTTGAATGCTAAATCTGAATCTTGATGTCCCTGAAATAAAACACCAAACTTGTTTAAAAACAAAGACACCGTTCCCTCGCCAGCAACAGCGCCAAAAATTGATTGTAAAATGAAAGAGTAAGGATTTACCGTGTAGCTTTGGGCTAACGGGTCGTGTCCACGAGGAGGAATGCAATAAAACCTTTTCAGCGTTTTGAATAGTAACAAAGAATTTTGCTCGTTTTTCAGTTGAAAAGAGAATGGAGAGAAGGGAAGTGACTTAAAGAAAAACTTAAAATTTAGAGAAGGCTTTAGAAAAGGTGGATTTTGTATAAAGCTTGAAAAGTGATTTGTTGTTTTTTTATAAAGAAGAAAATCTGGGCTCACTATCTCACTACTCAACGACTTGTTCTTCTATTGAAATCCTTAGTGCCTCAACTGGATCATAGGCAAAACTTAAGATTGACTTTAAAAAGTTTGAAGTAAAGCATATAAAATGGTTGGAAAAGTTAACTCTTTTCTTTAAGAAACTGTCTTGAATCGAATGTTAAATCATCAAGAAGTTCAAGTATGAGGTAAAAACAAGTTCAAGAGACGTTTTTAAAAGAAGTAGGAGTTTAAAAATCCAAACCCATCCTCATGTGCCTTCAAGAACACTTTAAAAGAAGAAAGACTTTAGTTTAGGCATGCGAATGATTCATTGGGTCTTTTTATGAAAATAAAAAAGAAGAAGAATTGAAGAAAGGTACAATAGTGAGCCCAAAAATCGGAATTAGCTACGCATGAAATACGAAAAACAATTCAAGTAAATGAAGCAGGACATACCGTGAAATGGAGTGGAAGAAGAGAAAGTTTGTTCCTTGTATTGATGTCACTTCAATTTTCAAGTTACAAGCACTCAATTCCTCTCTCTCACACATGTATTTGATCTGAACTATGAATTACAAAACAACGTTACAACTTCTATACTATCTAATAAAGAGCCTAACCTTAAAGAATAAATAAAAATTCTAATCCTAGTCTTTGCTTATTTTTCAGCACAGAACCCTGCCTTTTATAGGCAAAAACCCAGAGGGAAGGGAGTGAGGAGATAAGGGGAGCAAACGCTCCCCTTATCTCCACCAACAAGCAACGGATCCGTGGCCTGGATGTGGCCAATTGGCCACATCCAGGTGGAGCAAGGTTGGTGTAGATTTGGGCTCCCTTTTGTCTTGCTGGATTCACTGTTGCAGCTCCCAGATTTGACGAAACGATCTTTGATTTGTTGGCTTCAACCGCTTGATTTGGGAAGATTCATTTCAACCAGTTTTCAACCTCTATGATTTGCTCAGATCTGCCCTGATTCCCTGATTTCAAATTTATGGGCTTTGGGTTTGTTTCTCTGGCCTATCATTTATCAATGGGCCTGCATTTTATAAAGAACAATAGGACTTATTAATATGATTTATTTAGATAACAAGCATGGAAATGTGACAATATGTATGCAATATATGTGATCGATCAAGACCACCAAGTATTGTAACCTTCTTTACTTTGTGATATCTCTCTAGTGAGAGGTGATTGGGGAGGTTGTGTTGATCCCTTTAAGTGTAGAGGTAATTGTGGAGGTTGTGTTTGTATCCCTCTAAGTGTAGAGGTGATTGTGGTGTTGTTGGTTTTGAGCCTTATCCCTCTAGTGAGAGGTGATTGTTGTTTGGCTAAGTGCCCATCCCTCTAAGTGCAGAGGTGATTGTTGTTGTGCCTTACTTCTAGTGTAGAGATTGTTGTTGGTTGAGAGAGGAGTTGTGTACTCCAAAGTAGTATTACCCAAATCCTTAATGGAGGTTCCTTATGTGAGAAGTCCTGTGTGGACGATATAGTGGAAACCTTCTGTGTGAAGGCAGGGACGTAGAGCAGTGGCTCGAACCTCGAAACATATCTTATTGTTTGCGATTGATCCACTATCTCTAAACTCTCTCTTATTGTGTATTGCATCATATTGCTCATATCAATTACATGCTTGGTTTTGATTGTGTGTCATACTTATGTTAAACCAAGAGAGCTTCATATAGCACCTCAACTCTTATTTAGAGGAATTTAGAGGAGATAGTTCAGAGCCCTTAACGGGGAATTCGGCTACACTCTTTGGTTACACTAAGTATGTTGCTATTTGTTTTTAATTCCGCATCATTTGTTGTTATATTAGCCTTACACCTATTCACCCCCCTTTAGGTGTACTTTCAAATACAATCATGATAATATATAATACATATTTAACTACCCATGGTACTATTTAAATTTTACTTACAATTGGTATATATAAGGATTATTTTAGTACTATAACATTATCAATGCCTAGCATGTTACAGCGGGGTCACCTCTACTATATTATTCAATTATATAACATTATTATCAATTAATATTATTGGGAAGATTCTGACGTATACATATACATATACATATACATATATATATCTCCTAACTTTATCATATTATGTTAATATAATCAATAGGAGTTATGTCATTTATATGTTATTATCAATATGTGAAATAGGATATTGTATTCAGTAATATACCAATAAAATTAATTATTTAAGTAACATATATCAAGTTTTATTAGTTTATATTTATTGGTTAAACTAATCGAAACAGTAGCATGATGGTATCGTGATTAATGTGAACATTTATACATGAAGTATGCAGAATAAACATACTATTGTGAAGAAAATACATAAAACAGAGAATACATGGATGCAGATCATACGTGTACATGAATAACGTGTCTGTGGAGAATACAGGAAGTGCAAAGTATACATGTGACATGGTAATAGATAAGATAGCAGGAAATATAATATGTATAAATGAACAATAATATACATGTATCATGTATGTCATGTTTTTTATACAATAAAACAATTAGTACCACCTGATATTTTATTCAATATCTTCCAGTGCACCCATACCACTGGTAGTTCATACTGGACCCTGTATTCCCGCTGAACCTATCCGTACATAGCCTACGAGTACCATTATTCGACCGAAAGAGTGCCCAAATAGTAAGCATTCCTGACGTCATCATTATTGGGTTATTAAATGTATCATGTACTGGGTCTGAATAAATAGTGCACTGAGGATGCCTCCATCATGCCAACCCCCGTGATGTGGGATTCTAGAGGTGGCATCTACGAATTCAAGAGGTGGCCTCGCCATTTATATGGTGTGACACTTTGTTCCGTGTGGCATTTAGTTCACACACCTTGTGCCGGATGCCAGCTTGACCGTGCGTATAATATGTATATCATGTAAAAAAATACTGAGTCTGGTCAATAACAATATCCATAATAAAAGCACCGGAGACATCCTAACCACCCAGTACCAGGCGGAGTCAGAATTTTAGAGGTGGCCCCCATGGATTCAAAAGGTGGCCCACACATATAGGTGTGATGTGGCACTCCATTCCACACATGTTCCGCTAGATGCTAATGTGACTGTGCTACTATAGGGTTACTAAGATACAGGTAGGCTGGCTGAATAACAATATTTATAACATGTAGCATGTTAACAGAATTTTATCAATAATGCGGTAACATGAACAAGTATAAAATGTAACAGGAGTACATGAGTATTCAAGTAACGATAATCCAAGTAAGATGAACAGTGATCCATACAACAGGAATATGAAACAATCATATCATGTATACAAGTGAACCATGTGACAATTACATGCAGTCATAGTATAGTTTACCCTTGTAATGATGATACAAGTACATGAAATGCATGTGTAGCATATCCGTGTAATCGATGATACAAGTATATGAAATAACAATGTTCAATGTATTAAATGTCTACATGAAATAAATAGTGTCCAATGTACTAGCATGTCTGTATAGTGATGATATTAATACATGTAAGTTATATCAATGTCCACAAACGTGACGTATTAGTGTCCAATGTAATAGAATATCCGTATAGCTGTGATAGTGTCAAGGTGATATAATTAACATGGACACGTGTCAACATATTACTATTATAACGATTTCAATATTATTAATCATGATCGATATCACAAAATAATTAAATACAATTATTTGTATTATCATATTTACATTATCATTTTTTTATAATTCTTATAATTAATCAATATATATATAATTCACCTATGTTTTATATACAACTCACGTCATGTCTTTTACAGTTTCCACGCTCCGGCAGTACTCAAAGAATTTCCTAAATACTAATTGTTTGGTGTTCGGGATCCATATCATGTAAAACTGGTAGAGAATTTGAAGGAGGACAAAATCATTAATATCCTCCTTTATTTCACTCTCAACGAGCCTAGAAAGGAGCTCCTCCAAATGATATCTTTTAAAGATGTACAAAGGTGGGCAAAGTTATCAGAAAAGAGCACAAATATTAACAAAAGGGGACGTAAACAAACCAAAGTGGACAGTAAATGTACATGGTGGACAAATTATTGGACAAATTTCAATGAAGTTGGACAAAATTTAATACAACTAACCTTTGCTTCTTTTCTGACTTGATCTTCTCGCCTCGCAGGACCTACTTCTCATATCTTTTGTCACTCTCTTTTTTATTCTCCCAAGGATTATCCTTGAAAATACTTGATCCAGAAAGGAGTTTCCTCTGTGTTCTTCCTCACGGAACGACCAGTGGTAGGGAGGAATGTGTAACTGCGAATTCAAAAAGGCGTGAAGGACATCTCAAATCGGAACCCCATTGTCCTTTTCATCCCACTCAGGGATGATCTTCTCAAGGGTGTGGTCGGTCCACAGGTAGTGGTCTCAGGTCCAAGTAATGGATAAATGGACAATACTGGAAGGCTGCACGATGCACATCTGTAATGCAGGGTAACAAACTCTCTATAAACATTGAATGTGAATAGATTCAGGAGACATGGCGGAGCCATATTCTATTATCCTTCTTCTTCATCGTTGCATTAGTATCTTTGTGGAAGTTCAAATTATAAAATGGTGAACAAATATGAACATAGGTAGTTTCTCAAAAAAAATGAACATAGGTAGACAAATTTGTATGAAGATGCAAAATATATAGTGGATAACATTGTGATAAAGGTGGATAAATGTTAACAAATGTAGAAAATAAATCTAAGATGACAAAATAAGAGAAAAATGGGCATATATTAGCAAAATCTACAAAAAATGACTTAAGGTGGACAACAAAGTTGAAAATTTAGGCCAACCCTAGCCCTAACCCTAACGTGAGAGGCACATGTGTGTGTAGTCCACACAATAGATAAACATTTAACAAAGTGAGACAGAACTATGGACTCACATTTTGCTGGAAGAAAGAATTAGCTGGTTCTCTTCGTTAAGCAACATCTTTCTCAAATCTGGTTATTACTGTTTTCCTCTTCTTAATAGGAACTCATTTGCATTAAGATTGGGAGATCTCAGGATGCAGAGCATGCCACTGATGCTCTTCTTTACATCAGCGATAGTGTGGCAGATGGACGGCTCCATATGCGTTGAAGGAGTAAGTTCATCCATGACTGTTGGATGCTCTGTTCAGACATTGAAGGGAGTTTGAGAGGAATTGATGTTCAAAGAAAAAGACTATTTTAGAAATTTTAAGAGATTAAAGAGGATGAAGAGTTTGACCATTTTTGGGGATTGTTGAGAGATTGAAGAAGATAAAGGTTGATAATTTTTGGGTAATTTTTTGGGGGAAGAAAGAGATAAAAATAATTTCTTATATTATTTTATAATGACGCCCAGTATAGCTTTTTACTCGGGAAGCGTTGCAATGTGACAAACGAGGAAACAAAAAAAGAAATCATCGCAAAGGGCAGGAAAGGGCAAAATTGACATTCCACCCTATCAAACAACCCACATGCTGTGGGTTGGCGTACAGAAGGACCTAGAAAATAGGGAATCTAGTATTGGAGGAGTTTTTGATAAGATTTTAAATAGTAAGGAGTTTTTGACAGTTTAATCTTTTCTTGAGAAGCTAAAAGTAAGTTTCCATTTTTTCAATCAGAAAATGTTCACAGATTTCTAAATGAAAATTTGGTGGATTAGTTTACTAATAAGAGTATACAACGGGAAGTTCATGCAAAAATTAACACCTTTAAGATTTATCAGCAAAATTGAAAGTTTGTAGTTGTTTTGAGAACAAAACATAAGTTGAGCGTAGTTTGATCAAAATTATTAGTTAATGGTAGTCTAAAAAAGCTAGTCTAAAAACTAAAAAAGAATTAACTCTTTTTTTTTACTCTACTCTTTCTCTATCTCTACATCTTCCCTCCAATGTTTATGTATGTGCACTGTGAAGTGATCATTTGTTATGATCAATTCTTATCCTCTTCATTATGTCACTCACTAAATTATGTTTTCAAATCAAAAGAACAGAGTATGATTTCCCAAGTTAGAAGCTTAGTAGTTCAAAATTTATAAGTACAAAGTAGGAGATTCCTAAGTCCAATAACAAAAGAATGATGGCAAAAATAACAAATAAAATAGTAATCCAAAATAATAAACAGTAACAAAAAAGTAGCAAGTGGCAGTCACACATACTTGTTGGGGGGTAGGGTGTAGGGTTAGGGGTGCACCGGGGGGTCTTGGGAAGGGGGAGGGGGCAAAGGCCTAACAAGAAGGTCGACCTATGAAAGTGGGGGCAAGCTCAAATTGAGATTGAATAGTAGGGCTCTGTAGTCCGGCTATGCACCACCTTAGTCCGACGCTAACCTTATAAAGCTAACATTTATCATGCATTGTAGCGATAATAGCAATGATTAAATCAAGAGGTTGGGGACATCGAGACAT